>LZPO01017594.1:57209-72136 GCA_001675575.1 Neotoma lepida | reverse complement strand
ACCTTCCTTTGAAATAGGGATTCTCATCAGCCTAAATTACAATAATTAGTCTAGACTTGCTGGCCAATGAGCTCCAGTGAGCTGTCTTCCATGTAACCTAGTACTGGAATTACAAGTGCATACCACCAACACCTGGGCAATGTTGTGTAAGTTCTGAATTGGACTTAGGCCCTCATGCTTGCAAGACAAGTGTTCAACCAACCGGTCCACCCCTTCCCTTTCTTTATTATTTATGTTACAAGTTTGGAAGCTTCTCTTAGCAGATTTGTTAAAGGAAGTTGTTTACAAATACACTGTAAAGGAATTATCTTGGTCTTCATCAAGAATGCCTTTATTTTAGCTTCAGTTCTGACATCCATCACTGAATATACATCTCTTAACTTAACACTCGAGATGACTAATTCTTTTTCATTTAAGCATGTAGTATCACTGGGTGGTGGTGGTGCATGCCTTTAGTCTCAGCACTATGGAGGCAGAGGCAGGTGGATCTCTGAGTTTGAGGCCAGTCTGGTCTACAGATTGAGTTCCAGGACAGTCAGGGCTATACAGAGAAACCCTATCTCAAAACAACAACAACAAAATAGTGATAAAATACAAGTAAATAAACATGTAGTATCATATTCACAGACCATTGCATATAGGATTCAAGAGCATTAATTCTCCTTCAATGATAAATACAATATGAATATGTATGATTATACTATATTCCTATTAAAGCAATTGCTTTCATTGTCCAAATGTTATATTACTCTTGCAACCCATATTTCCATGATATCTGAAGAGAACTCCAATCATTTGACCTATTGTTTCCCTGTAGGAAGTGTTTTTCCCTGGCCACTTTAAATACCTTTTCTTTTATCTTATATGCTACAGTGTTAATATGATGTGTCTTTATATTATTGAATCTGTATATGGAGTCTGAGGGGTTCTGTATATGCAGTCTGAAAAGTTAGAGTCTGAGAAGACTGTGTGTATGCTGTCTGAGGGGTTCTATGCATGCAGTCTGGGGGGTTCTGTGTATGCAGTGCTGTGGGGTTCTGTCTGTGTATGCAGTCAGAGGGGGTTCTGTGTATGCAGTCTGAGAGGTTCTGTTTATGCAATCTGAGGGGTTCTATGTATGTAATCTGAGGGGTTCTGTGTATGCAGTCTNAAGGGTTCTGTTTATGCAATCTGAGGGGTTCTGTGTATGCAGTCTGAAGGGATTCTGTATGTGGAGTCTGTAAGGTTCTGTTTGAACTCCACTTATCTTCTTCAGTTTGTAGATTTAAAGANTTTTTTCATCCAAGGATGATTTCAAGTTTTCCAATTATTTCTATCTGGTGCATGCTTTCCCTTTGGGCTTTTTAGACTCCAAGGGCATGGATATTAAATGTTTTATGTAGTTTCATACATCTTTTAGGGTCTGCTTATTTTTCCCAAATATTTTATCTCCCTGGTTTTCAGATTGTTTCATTTTCTACACATGCATCTCAAAGTTCAAACTGTGAGTTTGAACTTTGTGAGTTTTTCTTTTTAAATTCAGTCATTGCTTTCTTCATTTTATTTTCAATTCATTTATGCACCTCCTATTTCTTTTTCCTATTTATTTATTTATTTATTTATTTATTTATTTGTTTGTTTGTTTGTTTGTTTGTTTTCTTCTTTCTTTTTTGCCTTTTTTATGTTTGGTTTTTCTTTGGGGGGATTTTTTTCTTTAAAACTTTTTTTTTAAAATTCATTTCCTGCTCTCCTCAGTCCCCCCCCCATTCCTTATCCCCCACCTCCCAAAGGTTAAGGCCTCCCATGGGGAGTCAGCAAAGCCTGGTAGGACCAAGCCCCTCTCCCCTGCATCAAGGGTGAGCAAGGTGTCTGACCATAAGTAATGGGCTCCAGAAAGCCAGCTCATGCACCAGGGATAGATCCTAACTCCACTGTCAGGGACCCCTCAAATAGACCAAGCTACACAGCTGTCTCCCACATAGAGAGGGCCTAGTCCAGTCCCATGCAGGTTCCACAGCTGTCAGTCTAAATGTTGTGAGTTCCTAAGAGCTTGGTTCAGTTGTCGGTGTAGGTTTCCTCATCATCATCTTGACCCCCCCCCACTTGCTCATAGAATCCCTTCTCTCTCTCTTTGACTGGACTCCTGGAGCTAGGTCTGGTGCTTGGCTGGGGATTTCTGTATTTGCTTCTATCAGTTACTGGATGAAGGCTCTATGATGACAGTTAGGGTATTCACTAATCTGATTACTGGAGTAGGCCAGTTCAGGCACTCTCTCCATCATTGCTAGTAGTCTAATCTGGGGTCATCCTTGTGGATTCCTGGGAATTTCCCTAGCACCAGGTTTCTTCCTTACAAATAATGTCTCCCTCTATACCATGTCTGTCTTTCTGAGTCTGGGTTACCTCACTTAGGATGATATTTTCTAGTTCCATCCATTTGCCTGCAAATTTCATGACGTCATTGTTTTTTACAGTTGAGTAAATGTACCACATTTTCTTTATCCATTCTTTGGTTGTTTCCAGGTTCT
Source organism: Neotoma lepida (assembly GCA_001675575.1). Lineage (NCBI taxonomy): Eukaryota > Metazoa > Chordata > Mammalia > Rodentia > Cricetidae > Neotoma > Neotoma lepida. The sequence continues at coordinate 69,629 of LZPO01017594.1, read as the reverse complement.
GGCTATTATGAATAATGCTGCTATGAACATATTTGAGCAAGTGTCCTCATGGTATGATTGAGCATTCCTTAGGTATATGCCCAAGAATGGNATCATTGGGTCTTGAAGTAGATTGATGCCCAGTTTTCTGAGAAGTTGTTATACTGATTCCAAAATGGCTGTACAAGTTTGTGCTCCCACCAGCAGTGGAGGGGTGTTCCTCTTGTTCCACATACTCTTCAACATAAGCTGTCATCAGTGTTTTTGATCTAAGCCACTCTGTCAGGTATAAGATGGTATCTCAGAGTTGTTTTGATTTACATTTCCCTCATGACTAAGGATGTTGATTAATTCCTTAAAGTCTTTCAGCCACTTGAGATTCTTCAGTTGAGAATTTTGTGTTTAGATCTGTAGCCCATTTTTAATTGGATTGCTTGGTATTTTGATGTCTAATTTCTTGAGTTCTTTATATATATTGGAGATCAGCCCTCTTTCAGATGTGGGGTTGGTGAAGATCCTTTCCCATTCTGTAGGCTGTGGTTTTGTCTTATTTACCATGTCCTTTGCCTTACAGAAGCTTCTCAGTTTCAGGAGGTCCCATTTATTAATTGTTGCTCTCAGTGTCTGTGCTACTGGTGTTATATTTAGAAAGTGGTCTCTTGTGCCAATGTGTTCAAGGCTACTTCCTACTTTCTCTTCTATCAGGTTCAGTGTAGCTGGATTTACATTGAGGTGTTTGATCTACTTGGACTTGAGTTTTGGGCATGGTNATAGATACGGATCTATTTGCAATCTTCAAATGTTGGTATCCAGTTATGCCAGCACCATGTGTTGAAATGTTTTCTTTTTTCCATTGTATAGTTTTGGCTTCTTTGTCAAAAATCAGGTGTTCATAGATGTGCGGATTAATGTCAGCATCTTCAATTTGATTCCATTGGTCCACATGTCGATTTTTATGTCAATACCAAACTGTTTTTATTACTATAGCTCTATAGTAGAGCTTGAGGTCAAGGATGGTGATGCCTCCAGAAGTTGTATTGTAAATGATTGTTTTATCTATCCTAGGTTTTTTGTTTTTCCATATGAAGTTGAGTATTGTTCTTTGGAAGTCTGTGAAAAATTGTGTTGGGATTTGCATTGAATCTGTAGATTGCTTTTGGTAAGATTATCATTTTTTTAATGTTTGTTCTACCTATCCATGAACATAGGAGATCTTTCCATTTTCTGATATCTTCTTCAATTTCTTTCTTCAAGGACTTAAAGTTCTTATCATACAGGTCTTTCACTTGTTTAGTTAGTATTACCCCAAGATATTTTATATTATTTGTGGCTATTGTAAAGGATGATGTTTCTCCGATTTCTTTCTCAGTGTGTTTATCATTTGTATATAGGAGGGCTACTTTTATCTTTAGTTAAGTTTGTATCCCACCATATTATTAGGTATTTCTTAGCTGTAAGAATTCCCTGGTAGAGTTTTTGGGATCACTTATATATACAATCATATCATCTGCAGATAGTGAAAGTTTGACTTCTTCCTTTCCAATTTGTATCCCCTTGATCTCCTTTTGTTGTCTTATTGCTCTAGCTAGAACTTTGAGTATTATATTGAATAGATATGGAGAGAGTGGATAGCCTTGTCTTGTTCCTGATTTAAGTGGAATCCCTTTGAGTTTCTCTCCATTTAATTTGATGTTGGTTGTCAGCTTGCTGTAAATTGTCTTTATTATGTTTGGGTATGTTCCTTGTGTTCATGATCTCTTCAGGACAGGGTTTCTCCATGTAGCCCTGGTCATCCTGGAACTAGCTCTGTAGACCAAGCTGGCCTCAAACTCAGACATCTGCCTGCCCCTGCCTCCAGAGTACTGTGATTAAAGACATGTACCACTACTGCCTCCTATTTCCTTAATGAGACTGTTTTTTACATTCATTTCAAGGTTGTTTCTGATCGCTGGATAGAGTATTTGTATAATAATTGTCAAATGTCATTTGTCAGTGGCTATGACAACCATATTACCTGGGCAGTGGCTTTTGCTGTTCAAGAATTCAGAGTTTACTTGATCTTGGTATGATGAGTAACTTTGAATCTAATTCTGGACATTTTAAATNGTATGTGATACAGCATTGGGCACTTGTCAACTCCTTTGGAAATGCTGATATTTTATTTTAGCAGGTTAGCAATCTGACTAGGTTCAGGAGGCAAGTTCTACTCCTATTCTGCAGAACCTCAATCTAGTACCACTACGGTTTTCAAGCTCTGTAGTGCTAGTTAGATAGACCAGGCATCAAACCCACTCAGTGCTCAGCCTAAAGCTATTGGTGACTGTGGCTTATCTGCTAGGCTAGCTGTGACAGTCCTGGTTCAGCTGAGTAGGACCAGCTTCCTGTGAACACAGATTGGATGTGAACACAGGAATACACAAAGCACTCATTGAATCCACTGTCCTGCACTCCTTTCTTGTGCCTCCTTTTTCTATATACCCTTTTACAATTACACATGATCCCTTTCCTTCTTTGGGTTAAAAGTTGGAGCTATAATGACCTGGCTCTGGCTATATGTAGCTGTGTGTATTTTGGGTCTGATTGCAGAGGACAGGAAAGGGAAACTGATGTAAGCTGCTCACAGTAAGGGATCCTGAGTATTGGATATGTGGCAGCTCTGCAGACTGTTACAGTTTTTCTGTAAATCTAAAACTATTCTAAAACTGAAAGTATAACCAGGCATTATTATACCTGTAACCCATTATTAGAGAGACTGAAGCAGAAAGATTCCTTTGAGTTTGAAGCTAGCCTGGAATAGACAGTGAGTTCAAAGCCAGCCTTGTATACATAGTAGAACTTAAAACAAAACTTAAAACAAAAATCTTCCTGTATTAAAAATAAAGCAACCAGTGGCTAGAAAGATAGCTCAGTAGCCAAGAGCACTCNTTACTCTTCCAAAGGTTCTAAGTTCAATTTCCAGCATTCACATGGCAGCTCACAATTGTCTGCAGATGTACATGCAAAGTAACAATATGCATAAAATACCTAAAAAATAAATCTTTAAAAAATAAGTAAAGCAATCAGCATTTGTTCTGTTTACTTGTGAATGTAGATCCATTGATCAGAGAGCTAAATTGCCTCTCTCAGAATTTTGGCTCCCTTGGCTTTCTCTAGCAGCTTCTGCCACCAACAGAAGTGGATTACTTGAGATGATTATGAAAGATTGGAGAGAAAGGATAAAGCAGGGTTTTATATTCTCTTTGATCTTCTTAGTGTTTTAAGTTCCCTTTCCTCTGCCTATAACAGGCAATGGAAGGCATCATCTGGATACTCAGTTAGTGTTGACACTCTGTCACACATTCTACCTTTAATGCTTTCAGGTCAGGCCAGTTTGGGAATAGGGATTCCTGTTTCCCCCTTATCCATCTGCTGTGGTCTGTTTTTCAGAATCCTTCATAGTTATTTCATGCATTCCACATTCAGAGGGTGAAGGAGGGCAAAGATTATGTTCTCCATGTTTTATTTTAAGTTTGTCTTTTAAAAACCTCTTATTGTGTAATATAACATATATAAGAAGACTGCCCACAGTGTGGTATAAAACATACAGTTAAGTGAGAATAGATTGACACCTACAAGCCACCCAGGTTAAGAAAGATGCAGAAAAGTAAATATGGTATTTTTTCCCTCACTTGTTGCAACCATTGCAACTAAGGGTGATGTGATTGCTTGGGGTCTAGTCAGCCACTTGAGATCATGTTGGTGTCCGAAGGCCATGCTGCAGCTGAGGCCATACAAATCTGAATGACTTGAGCTGCCACCTGGGATCATNGAAACATGCAGGCCTCAGCTACTGCCAAGGACCATGTCTGGGTCTGTGGTCCTACCAAAGTCAGGGTCTGTGTTGCTATCAAAGGCCACATGGAACCTAGGAGTCTGGGTCAGAACCTGTGGCCTTGTTGGTGTCCAAGGACCATGCCACTGCCAGAGCCATACTGATCTGAGTGGTCTGTCCTGCCATCCAGAGACATGGTGTCATCCTGGCCCAAGCCACTGCTGAGGGTCATGTCTGGGTCCATGATCCTGCTGTAGCTGGGGTGTGAGTTGATGTCTGTGTTCTGTGTTACCACAGGGGGCCATAGGAACAATGCATGATGAAATTAGAGGGTCAAGCTGAGCTGGCCTCACCCTTTGGTGGCCCAGGGAAAGCTGGCCTTGCAACTCACTGGACACTGCAGCAAGAGAGCTGATGCTGACCGTCATGGGAGAGCTGGCCCCCTGTACTGGGGAGAGATGGTCCTACCCCACCATGAGCTGAGAGAACTGGACCTGATGGCATGGGCTTAGGAGAGCCAGTTCTATCTCTCACCTGAGTGGGNACAGTCCCAGAAGTCCAGACTGNCCTCCTCAGTTACCACCCAGGCACACATCCAGGGCTTTGTGTCTACCCACCCTAACATCTACCACATCTATGTACTGCTGGAATGTTTGAAGGTACTGGTCTGTGGAATGATACCAGCAGGATGTCCATAACTCAAGATATCAGTGAGGAATTTCGGTGAGGGTCCAGTGATGGTGGTGACCAGAAACCAGAACCAATGTACCTTGAACCAGACCAATGCAATGAACATTTGCAAGTTAAGCTGATTGGACAAAAGGGTATACTGTGTGACACATTGTGGATCCTGATGCCACTAAGATGAATGAAAAGGTGTTGGAGAGGATGGAAAGATGGAGGATTTTTTTCTTTTTGTTTTGTTTGGGTCTGGTTTTAATTTTTTAAAAAAGTNTTCTTTGGTAGGAATGCTGCTAGAGTGAAGAGTAGATATGGGGGGAATGGTAAATGAGCAGAATTGGGGTACATGATGTAAAATTCTCAAAGAATCTATAAGGAAATTATGTTTTTTTTAAAAAGAAAGTCAAATGCAGAAAGACAAATATGGCATTTTCCCCTCTCACTTGTGGGTTCTATAATTGTTTATAAACACAAATGTCATGTGTGTTTGTGTGTATATGAGGCTGTGTGTGTGTGTGTGTGTGTGCGTGTGTGTGTAGACTAGGAGCAGGAAGGAGACTAACAGAATGGAGAATGGGAAGTAATAAGGAATGAGAGAGGGTGAATATAGTCAAAGTACATGATCTACTTGAAGGAAATTGTCTATATGAAGCTCAACACAGTACAATGAATATATACAAATATTGGAGGGGGGATCATTGGTATCTCCAAAGCCTCAAGGACAACTGCAGAGCTCCCTCTATGGGAAGTGACCATTTTCTCCTGACTTATGTTTTATTCAGCATCTATACCGCTATTTCTTAAATGTTTGGTCTCAGTTCCATATGGTGTTACATAGCCAAATGTAGGGACTGAAAAATATTTGCCAATAGTAAATATTTCTGAACATGCAATAGGTAAAAATGACTTTAAAACTTGAAATGAATCTGATGTGTTTCTGGCAGTGCTCACCTGTGTGACATTGTGTAACTTTCCTATAGACTTGTTCTGTACCCCGGCCATCAGGGTCTTCAACAGAGACCCTAGAAGGGGGAACAGCGAATGAAAGGGACAAGAGACATGAAGAAGGACAGCAAGACAGGATTCTGATCAAGCTGCAAAGTTTTATTTCTTCCCCAGCTGATTATATAGTAAAGTGAAACAGGAACTTGTGCTTGAGGATATGGATCAGGGTGGTTAGGTTGCTAGGTAACTTGCAAGATGTTTTCTTGGGAAGGTCAGGGTAGCAGATGTCCCTAACTGACAAGAACATAAGGAAAAGCAAGCTATTTCNGGGGGCTGGGACTTGCCTAAGNCATGTAATAAGAATTCTGGAAAAGGAGCCTGTTATTCAGGAAACAGAAACTGAAAATGACCTGAGCTAAAATAGCTTGATTATAGCTAATACAGGTTTTGCCTCCCACCATCTCCTCCCTTCTTTATTAGTATAATGAGGTGAGCTGGAAGTCACCCTGTAGGTGAGCAGGCATTAACGGGGGTAGAGGGGGAGACACAGTGGCCCGATCCTCCCAAGTTAGCTTACTGGGGCTTCCCGGTAAGTGGATGTCTTTTTGGAGAGGAGAGGTTTTTAGGTTTTGTTTTTACCTTTGGACATCAACCTCTATGCAATTGGCCATGTTCCTCAGGAGATCCAGAGACAGAATACATGGTCCTCTCCTTGCAGTGCTTTGCCTTGCACCCCTTGCCAGTGCCCACATCTGCCAAGGGTACACACACACATCTCTGAGTTTTATGTGGCTTCTGCAGGAAGCTCGTCCTCAAGGGGCTCATCCTGTACCTGATCAGCTAGGTCAAGCCAATGATAGTGGACTTGTATGGGTTTGGTGGCCAGGGAGTCCACCTGTTGGTGAATCAATCTAGTGAGGCTGTTAAGAGCCCACGGTGCAAAAGCCATCAATAACAGAAATCGTATAAAAGGAGCCAAAAAGGAGCACAGGAGGGTAGTGACTGGGGGGGGAGGTAGAGAACTAATTCTTAAGCCATCTTTCCTCCTCCTCTCTTTGTTTTCTCCTGTGTTCTAATATTTTTTTGACCTTAGCCATACTATCTCTGATTATCTATTGTTCCACAGCCTCCCCAGGGATCAAGGCTGAGCCAACCAAGTGGGGAGGGGGAGGATAAGGCCCTGTTCTGATCAAAATGGGACTCAGTTAGTTGGGGCTCCCATGGCCAATTTACAGAGGTCTGGATATAGGGTAGGCCANCAGTTTTCTTAAGTAACCTGGGAGAACTCCAAATGACATCACCCTGTTCTGTTATAACCATCCAAGTATGGTTAAGGGGTAGATGGGGGTTGGGAGCAGAGGAGGTCTTTCTGGGCATGGTGAGCAGGGTTCCGGTCATCNGGAGCAGCAAGGGCGCTTTGGCTTTCATCTGTGGAGAGAGAAAAAGAGCAGTTGTCTCAGAAGGNGCATTCTCTCTCTCACTGGACGAGTTTGTTATATTCGTTTGCTTTATTAATCTTAAAGAGAAGCAGGAGGGGGGCGCTCACTGATATTTACGTGAGGCGCTGTGCATTCCCCAGAGAAGTAGCCTGGTTGTTTGCAATTAAAGCATGTTTTTGGTTGGGAGCCGACACCTGCACCATGCAAGGTGGCCTCTGTGGTTAGGCCCAAAGCATGGGAAGAGCCAATGCCTGAGCAAAGTCTGACATAGTCAGACAGGTTGCCTCNCTTATGAGGATGAATGGCATCTTGACAAGCAGGGTTGACATTTTCAAAAGCCAGATATTTAACAAAGGNACTTCCACTTTCTCCGCTGCTGAAGAGCTGCTCAGCATCATTTAAATGGCTAATAAAATCACTATATGGCTCATCAGGCCCTTGTCTGATCTTTGCAAGGGAGGTGGTGGCTGGTCCCTTGGAGGGTAAGCATTTCCAGGCTTTAAGGCCAGCATATTGATTTTGAGCTAATAGTCCATGGGGAAAACAAGCCCNAGTTTCATTTTGGTCATAGGGGCTATCACCCAGGAGTTTTTTAAGGGTCCAGGTTTTTGATGATTGATTTTGGGAATTGTGCTGGGCCATCTCTCTACAGTTTTCTACAAAGTCAGTTTTCCATAGAACAAAATCTTCTCTGGCCAACACAGCTCTAGTCAAATAGTTCTAATCATTTGGGGTAAGCCATCTGTCACTCAGACTTTCTAGGAGGGCTAAGGTAAAAAGGGGCAGTAGGGCCAGAATTAGTGATGGCTGCCTTGAGCTTTTCTAGGTGTTTAAGGCTAAGGCATTTGTATTTTGGGGTCGGCTCAGGGTTATTTCTGACATTTTCTGGTGGTTGGGCAGGAGTCTCATCCTCAGAGGCAGACTCCTCGGATCCACCACTTTCCCCTTCCGAAGGAGTGGGTGCCTCTAAANCGGAAAGAGCCACCTCCGCAGGGGTAGGGTCATCAGACCTTTCCTCTGAGGGATTGGCCAGTCCCCTGTGGCCTGGCTATGGGTAACTGGAAAAGTATAGAGGGTGCAGGANGTCCTTGACTTTTGTTTTTCCTTGGGTAGGCTTTTTGTGCCCTCCTCTGGGGTATTTTGGATATCTAAGGCCAATTCAGCCCTTTCTTTATTAACGGCCCTGAGTTCCTTCATGAGCTGTAGGGTCTCGCATTTTTCTTGGAGGATCTCTCTGAGGGAGCAGGCCTCATCAAGGAGGCAACCCTTTCCTTTTGTAAGAGGATGGGGTCAGAGTTATTTTCAAGGACTGGAGTGCAAAAGGAGGGTGCATAAGGGGGGGAGTTTAAAGGATGGGAGCTTTGAAGAGGTCAGCTTGCTAAGAGGAGGCCAGTCTAGGTTATACTATTTAGTGGCCTCTTCCTCCAAGGAGGCCTCATCCTCTGGGGTCAAATAATCACCTATATTTTTAAGGGAGGGATATAGCCATTTTGGAGGGTCGGCCGAGTCCTTTTTCCTGGANGGGGGAGGGCCTAGTTGGTTTGGAGGAGGTTCAGGAAGATCAATATTAATGGAAGGACAAACAGAAGGTGGAAGAGAGTATTTTTTTAAGGCTTCCTCTCCCTCTATGATTAATTCTTTGACATCAGGAGCATGATTNTGAACTTTTATGATATCATTAGCTAAATTCCAATACAAAAATGCAGTGACTGGGACCTTTTCAGGGCCAAAAGTTTGATAGTAATCATGTAAGCAATCACCAACTCACTTCCATCATTTTTCATCTATAGTGCCCTCCTGGGGAAACTAGGGANAAATGTCCCCAATATAATCAAGAAACTTTAAAAAATCTTTCTTTTTTACCCTTGTTCCTCATGTCTTGAGAGACTGTTTAAGTCCTGAGATAAATAAATCCTGCTTACTAAATGCTTGTCCCATGGTAAACTTACCTTGTGCCGGCACAAATCAACTCTCTGGATTTGTCTCATGGTCGGCTGTCCCCATGGCAATCACTTGACCGGACCTTCGCTTGCGGAGCATTCTCCATGGTGGTCCAACTGATATGCAGGCCTGCCTTGGTGTGCAATGTTCACTGATCCTCCACGTTCTGGAGCCTCAATGTTCAGCGCCAGTTGCCCCGGCCAGAAACCCTAGAAGGGGGAACAGCGAATGAAAGGGACAAGAGACATGAAGAATGACAGCAAGACAGAATTCTGATCAAGCTGCAAAGTTTTATTTCTTCCCCAGCTGATTGTATAGTAAAGTGAAATGGGAACTTGTGCTTGAGGATATGGATCAGGGTGGTTAGGTTGCTAGGTAACTTGACTGCAAGATGTTTTCTCGGGAAGGTCAGGGTAGCAGATGTCCCTAACTGACAAGAGCATAAGGAAAAGCAAGCTATTTCCGGGGGCTGGGACTTGCCTAAGGCATGTAATAAGAATTCTGGAAAAGGAGCCTGTTATTCAGGAAACAGAAACTGAAAATGACCTGAGCTAAAATAGCTTGATTATAGCCAGTACAGGTTTTGGCTCCCAGCAGTTCTGAACATACTGTATGTACTCTGCACTGTGCACACTACCANATTACATATAGTCAATAAATGCAGCCTGAAATCCTTAGCTCAGACTTGAGAGTTATCTGTTTTGAACTGCAGTTTTTTTTTGTTTGTTTGTTTTTTAACGATGCATGCAACATTATCTTCTCCTAGAGAAATGGGACCACTTATTTATGGAAAACAAACTTAATATTTTCCTACCATTTTTTCAGGATATAAGCATTCAATTAGTGTATCCTTGAATCATATTGTGTTAGAATGTTTGACTTCTAAAACTGTTGGAGGCTGGATTTCCAAGCATGCACTGCCATGCCTGGGTTTTATATGGGCTCTGGGGATCAGAACTCAGGTTATCATGCTGGCACTTTACCCACTGAGCAATCTCTGAAATGGCCCTAAACATACTGTGGCCATTTTGTGCCATGGATTTATGCAAAGATGCATGTTCAACATTGATGATTATAAGATCAAAATATCCATCAGCTCTGAAAAGTGTTAAGAATGCTTTATATCCTGAGGTGTGAACTATGCAGCCAGGATTTAACTCCTGTATAAACAAACACATCCATCTCATTGGCACGTATATTTGCTTTCATTATTAACAAATGATAAAATTATATGCATACAAGAAAAATGTTTTAAAATCACTTATGATTTATTATATGTAAATATTCATTTTGTAAACCTATTTTTATTTGTGTGTATATATGTATATATACTTATTTTAAGTACCTATACATCTGGAGTTATGCAAGAATTTGTCAGGGGAGAAGCGTCATAACCATATCAATTTTAAAAAGGTTTCATCTTCCTCATGGAACAATATGGGTCACTTATGTCTTTCTGAGCTTTGTATATTGCATGTACGTTATATTCTTCAATGTCTAGCTTCTTATCAACACTGTGAACTTTATCAATGCTGTGCACAGACCATGCTGTGTCATTAATTAATCTTCAATTTTGTTCCACTGTATTAATTTATATCCCTGTATCCATCTGTGCACAGGTTAACAGGCAGTTGAGTTGTTGAAAGTTTAAANTGTGCTGAACAATGCTTTGGTAATGTTTTCATATGTGTTCTTGGTATATGTGAGCGCTGGTTTCTTTAGAAATACACACACAAGTGAGTTGCTGAATTGTAGGTATATATTCTGCTTTGATCTTAATGGTCAGATCCCTTATCAAGCCTTGTTTCAATTTACATTCCTACAAGTAGTGCCTGAGGATCGCCAGGCTCCCTGGGGCTATGTCTTAATCAGGCTTGTGCCCATTATGCATGGCACAAACAATGTTCAAGCTAGAGTTATTAAACTGTTGAACAGACAGCTGGCTATGACTGTGCTATCTGTGGTGGAAAGGAAATCCTTTTGTTCAAATTCAAGAAGCAGAGGGTGGCATTCCACTTTCCTTAGAAAGGAATCAAGGACATGTCACAACAATTATCTCCAGTGAGAAATGTGCTCAAGGAAGCTACTGATGGCTTCTGAAAGTGGAGAGACTCCAATGGCACACCAGAGACCATCATCTCACTGTGCANCATGGCAGGGTTGTGTGGGAAGCTGTGCAGCATAGCAGAGTTGGAGGGGGGCTGTGCAGCATGGCAGGGTTGTGGTGAGGCTGTGCAGCATGGCAGGGTTGGAGGGAGGCTGCAGGTAGGGGCATGGAAGTAGTTTGAAGGAGGGATTATTTCAAGAATCATAGGACAGGAAAGAGAAAGAATCACTGAAAAAATTCCATGGATGAAAAATCTGCACACCATTTGTTGTTGTGAGTAATTTCAATTCATTCCACCAAAGTGATTTTATTGAAGACAAGATGAGAAGAACCCAAACTGCAGGATGAGAGCACACAGCCCCATTGCACTGCTGCACTATGGCTTTTGGACACTCATGTCATACCATAAACTATTTTAAACTGCTAGATGTCAAAAACCTTGGAAACTTGGGAGATTGACAGTTTAATATGGATAGAGGATCTCAAGGGCATGTGGAATAAATTATAAAATTCATAAAGCCCTTTGACTCTGATGCAGGTGAGGCAGATGCTGTGAGAAACAGGATGTTCTGAATCAATTAAAAATGACTCATCCCCAACCCCCTCAAACACCAAAATAAAATCCATTCAGTGCAACAACTGGATTAAACTGAATAATAAACATTTCTTGTTGTTATATTTACTTTACATGTCAAGCTTTACTCAGATATTGCCAACTAAGTTTTCTAAAGCTTTAAGTATGAGGCAGTAAAGACTGTTATTTTATATATCGACAAATTGAGTCAACCAGAGTTTGTTTTTCTGTGTAACTTTCTCAAAAGTCTCAGCCAGTAAGAGCTATATCTGGGAACTGAATATAGGCAAAACCCCACATTCTACATTCTACTGGTTTGGTTTTTGGTTTTTGCACATTAAACCCCTCTTTTTAACATGTGTGATTCTGAGTTTTAACATATGCATGGATTTGTGATTTGTGTCACTGGTTCACAATAGTGACAGATGGCTCCATCTTCTAACATTTCTCTCATGATGCTTTGTAATAAACCCCTCTTCCTGACCCCTGGTCCTTGGCAATCACTATCATTTAGTCATTTTCAGAATGTCATGAGTGGAATCAATCACCTGGTCTGTGACCTTTCTAGATTGGCATCATTTACTTTATATGCAATGCCTTTGAGATTCATTCAAGTTGTGACTCTAAACATTTGCTCCTCTTCACAAACTGATGTGATACTGTGTGGTACCCACTGGTTTATTTGCACACTGAAGGAGATCACTTTTATTCTACTAATTTGGAGCAATCTTGAATAGATTCACTAGCCACATCCACATATAGGACAGGAACATGCTTTCATTTCTTGATGGTAAACATACATATGTAAGACCCCAACTTTCCTTAGGCCTGAAACCCCCATACTCNTTAGGCCTGAAACCCCCTCCCTTNGGNNCGAGAAGCTAAAGCCAGAGCAGAATTGCTAAACTACTGTTTAATGGAGGTCAAGATTTCTGTTAAGATA
>LZPO01017594.1:31778-54098 GCA_001675575.1 Neotoma lepida | reverse complement strand
TCCTGGAACTCACTCGGTAGCCCAGGCTGGCCTCGAACTCACAGAGATCCGCCTGCCTCTGCCTCCCGAGTGCTGGGATTAAAGACGTGCGCTACCACCGCCCGGCTCATCTGTGTCTTCTACTGTACCCTGCTCATTGGCTCACTTTGTAAACCAAATTAAGCTTCAGGCTCAGCTTTCACTTTCCAGGGCAACTCAATCTAAGACACTGACCATGGTTTGTTGTCTCTCGCTCTATACCAATCAATTGATATTTACTTGCTTAGAGAAACATAGTTCACAGGCAGGAACCATACATAGCCCTTATGTTAGGGTCAGGCACATTCAGAGCATAATGAAAAAGGATACAATAAAAGTAATTTTAGGCTTACTAAATGAGAGTGAATAGAGGGAGCTGAGCAGGAGAAATGAGTACATTTTGCTTGGATGGAGAAGGCTCACATGTAGTGACTGGGACACAGAAGGAGTCTGCAGTTAACAGAGCTTTCGATAGGGCCTGAGGCTTTGGTGATCCAGGTTAGAATCCAGAGTCCACCATTTCCAAGCTGACAGCCAGAGGCAAATTTCACTTTATGCTTTGCTTTTTACAGATGGAGGAGGGGGCTCTTATTATCTGTGATAAAATGTCTTAAAATGTGTATGACAAGTTCTGTGTATTATTAAATGGACCAGACTTTGATAATACACTTCCCAGGGGCCCAGAAGGGAAGCTACCATTGTTGCGGGAATGAATCCAGTAACACGGAGTTCTCACGTCCACAATTTTCTGCTCCCTAAGTCTGATATACAGCCTTAGTTCCATCTAGGCATTCATAAGCAGGAATAAATCTAGTTACATTGTCCGTCTACTGTATTTCTCTGGGATGAAATCCTGTCTACATAGCTTCAGTTCCCTCCTGACACTCAGTTCCTCTTTAGTCCTACTTTTATTGCTCTCTCATAGTCCTGTTAACAACTAAGCTCTTATGCTTTCAGCTTCATCTTCATTTCCTGTACCTTCGTCCTCCATCTTTCCTTGCTCCTTACTCCTGGCCGTGACAGACTCTACAAAAGGTCCACTTTACCCTCTGCAGAAACTCTGCCCTCTCTCCTCTCTGACCACGCGGTTCTGTCCTCTACGGAAAATACCTGTTTTCTCTTCCCCTCGCCACTCTCATTCTGTCATCAATTCTCTCTGCCCCATCTTCTCGGGACCGGGTCTGTATCTTTTTCCAAGCACTAACACCTTCATGTTTATTCTACAGCACAATATTGCAGAGTTCCCACCAGAAGCTTCCTGGCAACTTCATTTGCACCTCAAAAGGGGAGAGAGCATGGGTGTAATCAGATAGGAAAGGTAATAGGGTAGAATAAAACTGCCACTATTTTTCTCTGCTGCCAGTTTCCTGACAGGGTTGGGGAGGAGTACTGATAGCTAGTTAATCTGCATCACAGCTAGAAGCACCTGGTAAGAGGAAACTCCTTTGATCTAAGTTGCTCTGGGACAGTGAGGAAGAGGGGAGATCTGAACTTGATTTGCACAGGAAGCAAGGCTATGCATCTAGGGGTCAGGCATTTGTCCTGGGAGACAGGTTGTCTCCAAAAGGACATTTTACCTAGTTTAGGGGTTTCAGGTGCCTAGTAGATGGTCTGGTAGCTGTTCTGTCCCTCGCTAGCTCTTCAATGCTTTGTTTGGGGTTGGGAAGTAGCTAAGAAGAATATTTGCAAAAGGCAAATACCACAAACAAATGCTAAAAGGGGAAACTGGGAGCTCAGAGGCAACAGGCTCTGTCAACATGACTTTATCCAGATACCTTTAGCATATATGCTCCAGACAGAGGTCCACACACACACATATTCTAGGAGAATTAAGAGCACAAGAAATTCATAGCAAGGCACAGCTGAGTATTAAGCCATATAACACTAAATAGTCCTTGCTAGATGGCTTATCCACTTGACTGGCTCTTGGCCAATCAAGGTATGGCTTATAGTACACAGCTGGACTTCTATTTCATTTCTTGTGGCTTGCCACAGACAGGTACTAAGCACCTAGCCCCTATCTTATCACCCAGTGGGTAGTTGAGAAATAGCCATTCCTTCTGTAGTTGGCTGCATGTCTATTAAGGGCATAATGGCAATTAGTTGGAATGTAGGGGCACTAAGATTCATTCCATCTCAAAGACTGTAGAAGTTTGGAGCAGTATTCAGGTATGAGTAATAGCTTTAATCATGAAAATTGTAATGGTTATTAACAAGAGCCCATTTGAATGTAGGCCTCTGCTGTATGCCAGGCCTTATTCCAAAAGCTATATATTCCATCTTTTGATTCTCAATTCATTCTACCAGGTGCAGTCAGTCCACTATTGAACCTATTTAACAAAGACACAGATACAGTAAACAAGTTGGTCAAAATCATGCAGTTAGCAGCAGGTTGAACCTAGATCTGAAATGAGATTTTTTTTTTTCACTCAGTTTCTGGCCTTCTTGCTGCAATTTTTTCTGGCCAGGAGGCTATGAGTCCTGACTGTCATACCTTTTGGCACATAGACAAGTGCATTGCTTTTTTGGTATGTATTATGATTTAAACAACACCATCACATATATCCTTTATTTCAGCATTAAAAGTAGGGGAAAGAGTCAGGCTTAGCTGCTCATGCTTGTAATCCCAGCATCTGGGAGACTAAAGTAGGAAGATAGTCATAAGTACAAGGCCGAATTCCAGGCCAGCCTGGGCTATAGAGTGAGACAAATACCCCAACCTTCCTCTCAAAAAAGTGTTCTCAAAAAAAGTGGAGAGAATAAGTAATGTTTAAATGATCGCTATAGCTTTCTCAATAACTGGCAGGATGACTTTTCAAGCTGCTGCTTAAGAACTCAGAAGCTACAATGAGGAGATAGTTTAGTTAGCAAAGATCTGAATTTGGATCTCCAGAACCCACATACACTCAGACATGGATGTGTGCATCTATAATATTATCACTCCTTGGAAAGACTGGGAGGTAGAGACAAGAACATCTCTGATATCTCAAGGGCCAGCTAGCCTGGAAGAGACCCTGTTTCAATCTAGGTGAAAGGAGAGGACCCACACCTGAGGTTGTTCCCTGACCTTCATACATGCATTGTGGCATGTGCCTATCCCACACTTACACATATGATCACACACATAAATATTTTAAAATGAGGAAGCTAGTTGCTTGTTTTGGGATATTTGTATGCTGTGTGAAGGTGTATTGCTGTGATTGGTGTAATAAAAAGCTGAATGGACAACAGCTGCAGGAGGTATAGGTAGGATTT
Organism: Neotoma lepida; assembly: GCA_001675575.1. Lineage (NCBI taxonomy): Eukaryota > Metazoa > Chordata > Mammalia > Rodentia > Cricetidae > Neotoma > Neotoma lepida. The sequence continues at coordinate 50,825 of LZPO01017594.1, read as the reverse complement.
CAGGAAAAGAAAGGAAGAGTAGGAGGAATATAAGCACACAGAAGATGCCAAGGGACATGGAGAGGAAATAGGANGTACAAGATGGAAGAGAGGAAATGCCATGTGATAGAACATAAATTAATATAAATGGTTTATTTTAAGTTATAAGATCTAGTTGGGGACAAGCCTAAGCTATAGCCCAAGCTTTCATAATTAATAAGAAGTCTCAGTGTTATTATTTGGGAGCTGGCTGGTGGGACAGAGAAAGACTCATTACAGCTGCTCATCTGGCCTATACCATGAGGAGCTGAATCTGCCCTTTGAGAAAGTAGAAGATCAAATAGATGCATGAATAAATGCTATAGATTGGATGCACAGTCATGGCTGTGGTCATACAAAGGGGAGATGGGCAATCTTCTGTGTCAGTCTATGTGGGCTCCCTGAGGAGGCCAACCACAAGTTGGCATTCTGAGATGAGATTGGTTGTGTTTAGGGTAGTATGGCCATAGACATACTTGGCGTTCTCTGTGTCTCCTCCTCTCTATGTCAATGAATTGCCTTTTGAGCTCCTTCATCTCCCTCAGGGAGGAACAGGTTAAAATAAAAGAGATTCCAGGAAACACATGTCAATATGTAAGAGGATTGAATGATAATTATTGGTGTTTGCATAGCACATTTGCCTCCTGTCCATCCCTTGCTGTTTATTTGAAAAGTTGCCCTGCAGAATGTCAGGTTCCATTAAGATCTGGGCAGAGGAAAACTGAGATGCTCCTGCATAACTTGGATCTTCTTGTATTATTTGTGAGTGTGGGAAATACAGAAATCTGATAAAAAGTCTTTTGTTTTAATTTGCTTTCTTTGATGTTCCTGAAACTGATGGATTATGGTGCTAGTTTGATGTGGAAGAAAAATCTCTATCTGTCTGCTATGCCACTTGTATGATCCTGTTATTTTCACCTCACAGTGATGGCATGAATGGTGCCACTGGCTGTCCACACTTGTGTTTGGCATGAATGTCTCCAGGAGAAAGGCCTGGTTCTATATNTCTTTTTCCATCTCCATGGATCAAAAGGAGGTAGTAGATGGGTGTTTCTACCCAGCAGGGGAAAATAATCTATTGTGAATGTGATAGTCCTAGTTTTTTACCAGAAGGCTGTGGATGGCTAGTCATTGGGATGAACCCATATTCTCCAATGTAAGTTTTATATCGGATGTCTCTTGTTTGCTGCCCCCTACACTCTCTACTCTGTGTGTCTGATCAATTAGCACTGATTGGTTGTCTTGCTCTATGCTTTTATACTAGAGATGTCTGGAAGAAGATGGAGCATCAAGAGGAGAGGAAAGTTGGGATGTTTGTTCCCTAAGCACTCTCCTAGTGAGTTGTTATTGGTTGGCTGTGTCCCTTCTCTGGAGCTGATGGCTCTACCAAAGAACTACTCTGAGAAGGTTAACCTTGGTTGTTTATTTGACACATCTGATAAGAGAGAACCTCAACTGAGGAATTTCTTCAATCAGATTGGCCTGTGGCCATGTGTGAAGCATTTTCTTAATTGCTAATTGATATAGGAGGTTCCAGCCCACAGTGAGTGGTGCCATATCTAGGCAGGAAGGCCTGGGCTGTATAAAAAAAGTAGCTGAGCAAGCCAGAAGGAGAAAGCCTATAAGCAGAGTTCCTTCATGGTCTCTGCTTCAGTTCCAGCTTTAGGTTCCTGCTTTGGCTTACCTTGACAATAAACTCCAACCTGTAAACCAAATGAACCCTTCTTTCTGTATGCTGTGAATATGTGTTGCTCTGATTGATTGATAAATAAAATGCTGATTGGCCAGTAGCCAGGCAGNAAGTATAGGTGGGATAAGCAGACAAGAAGAATTCTGGAAAGAGGAAGGCTGAGTCAGGAAATGCCAGCCAGCTGCCCAAGGAGCAACATGTAATAGGACGCAGGTAAAGCCATGGAACACGTGGTGACACATAGATTAATAGAAATGGGCTGAGTTTAAGTGTAAGAGCTAGTCAGTAATAAGCCTGGGCTAATGGCCAAGCAGTTATAATTAATATAAGCTTCTGAGTAATTATTTTATAAGTGACTATGGGACCGTGGGGCCTGGCGGGACCTAGATAAAACTTGCTCCTACACCCTTTCCTTCCAAAAGTTGATCTAAGTCAGTGTTTTATCACAACAACAAAAAACAAACTATAATGTAGTCACTCCCCTCCTTTCCTCAGCTTGGTGTAGTAATAGCTTCTACTGTAGCTTGGTCTGGTTGCTTGTCCTAAGCCCATNCCACATCCTCATAGGTATAAGTGGGATGTACTTTATGGCACTGATCCTCCATCAGGAGGTAGGGAATTGGTTGTCTTCCATTAAGTCTTGGCATGATGAGCACAATGGCAGGTATGAGGCTATATGAATTCCAAAGCTAAGCCATAAGAGGCAATATGACTCCCACTCAGTCATCAACTTAGCCTAAGGAATGTTTGCTCTTGAAAACATCCAGCACATGGAGAAGNTGTATATTCATGTCCTGGTTAATAGTTTCCAGATGATAGCTGCATCAATGAGACCATGTAATGCTTAAGTAGATTCTAGGCAAAGGTCTTTTCTTCATCTACTGAGATGATCCTGTGGTTTCTCTCTCGTCTATTTATGTGGTGGATTATGTTTATTGATCTACCTATGTTAACCCCTTGCAGCTTTGGGATGATGATGATATTGTGGATAATCTTTGTATATGATTTTGAATTTGGTTTGCAAATATTTTACTGAGATTTTTGTTACTATGTTCATTAGAGACATTGGCCCTTAATTTTCTTTTTGGTTGCTGTTGTTGATTTGTCTGGTTTTTATATCAGAGTAATACTGGTTTTATAAAAAGACTTTCAACATTTTCCTTCAATTTCTAGTTTACAGAATAAATTGAGGAGTATTCATGTCAATTCTTCTTTGAAAGTCTGATGGAATTCTATGCTGAATCTATCTAGCTTTGGGCTCTTTTCAGTTGGGAGATTTTAAATTGCTCATTCTAATTGGGTGTTAGGGATCTGTTTAAATTATTTACTTCTTGATTTGACTTTGATAGATCATAGATGTGTAGAATTGCATCAATTTCCTGTGTGGATAGGCTATAGATTCTCCCCCCCACTTTCTTATTGGATTTATTTTTTCCAATAAAAATNTTTCTATTGATTATTTGAAAATTTCCTATAATTAACCCCAATCACACTTTCCATTCCTCTCACATACACCCTCCCATGCTTGTGCCCTCCCCCTGAAAGAAAAAAATACACAAGTCCCATTTGTATTGCTCATATACTCACTGGAGCATGGTCAAGCTCCAAGTGGCCAGCACCTTAAAAATAACTGAGTCCTTCCCCACTCTACCAGAAGCCATCAGCTGCACAGAACTATACTTCAGCATCTTTATCACAATTTTTAAAGACCCTTTTCAATGGCTTCCTATCTGGACTGTTTTTTTTTTTTTTCTTTTTGTGGAGGAGAGGTTATCACAGAAACCTTTAGTGTGTGTCTGCAGTCATTAATACCACTACAAAGAAGCTTTCTTGCCCATAACAGCCAAAGGCAGCAGGGATCATGGACTTCCACATGGTTTTTGGTGACAGCACAGACCATGGGCACCAGCACAGCCTCCAGAGGCAGTATGGACTATGAAGGTCTTTCAAGGAGGCTTGATCAAGAAAATGAACCATTGTTCATCTCAGATATTTTGCTGCTGCTCATAGCCAGGGGTGATCTTGGAGCTGGGCAGGGCACTTGGGGCAGAGCCTATGTGAGCTCCAGGCTGCTGCACATCATCCTGCCAGCCCTACTTGGCAATGACATGCTCCTTTGTCCACTGCAGCTGGCTCCCATACCTGTCAACTCTGCTGCCCCTTCCTAGTTCTGCCTCTCTCTGATGGGCAACCATCACTCCATTCTGCTCTCTTTCTCACATCTCCATTGCACAGTCATCCATCAAAGTATACTTCACTCACTTCGGATATCCTGTTATTGCACAGTCAGGGTGATCTTGCGGCTGAGATGTGTGTTATCCAGGATATTTGTGAGCTCCAGGCTGCTATACACCTCCGGGCCTTCAGCACCAGGCGCCCTACAGGCTCACCCATATGACTATCCTTCTTTCAGTGGTCTTGCCCTCTCTCCCCTAAGCAGGGCAAGCAGCAGCTGCTNGCTGGGCCGAATGGCCCGAGCACCTGGACAGGCTGAGAACTGGCCCTACTCAGCAATGACATGCTCCTTTGCCCACTGCGGCTGTGCTCCCATACCGGTTTCACATCTGTCCTCTGCTCCACTCTACCATCTTTTACTCCAATTCTCTAAGATCACTTTTTAAAAGCATCTTCCCATGAGACCTGCCTTTTTTACTTGTTCTGGAGATATTGNGTGCTTTGCAGACTTATTTTCTGCTGCCATGTCTCCCCTTGAAGCCTCCATGGGTCTCTCAGGCTCCTCAGAGTGGTTCAGCAGTTGCTTGGGTACCAGCAGGCACTGCCATCTCAAAATCTCTCCAGGTTATAGACTCTTATGAGACTGATTCACTGCTCATTGTGCTAAGAGGGTGATGGAATATAGATTTTTATTTTGAAAGTGTGATTTGATTACAATGGTTCTTTCTTCCATTTCCTCCTTCTAAACCCTCCCTTATACTGATTTTTATGTATATATATTCCTTTACTTACATTATCTTTTATCAACATATTTTTATTGATTATCTGGGGATTTCACATCATGCCCCCCTATCACATTTGATTCCCAGTCCACCCCAGAAAACAAAGTCCCATTTGTGTTATCAATATACTTACCAGAGCACGATCAAACTCTCAGTGCCCTGCACCTTAAATAGAACTTAAATAGAACTTCCTCTCCCACTCCCCTGCTGGAAACCATCTACTGTAGAAGGTAACACTTCAGTATCCAATCACAGTTCTTAAGAATTCTCTTTGATGGCTTCCTGTTTAGGCTGTTACCTTTTTGGGGGAGTGGGGTGGGGTAGAGGTGAAGGTTGTCACAGAAGGTTTCCATGTCTCTCTTTCTTAACTGTATGTCTGCAGTCATCAATATCACTGCCAAAGTAGCTTATTTGCTCCTTATGGTCAGAGGGAGAATGGATCATGGCTTCCACATGGTTTCTGGCTACAGCACAGATCACGAACAGGGCTTCCAGTTGTAGTAGAGCCATGGACTCAGACAAGGCCCTCATATGCAGTAGGGACCATGTACATCAATATGGCTTCAGGCTGCAGCATAGACTACTAACATCCACTCAGTCTTCAGTGGTAGCATGGGCCATGGACATCTGTCTCTTATACACATCTAGATGTGTATAAGAGACAGGTAGGGACCATGTACATCAATATGGCTTCAGGCTGCAGCATAGACTACTAACATCCACTCAGTCTTCAGTGGTAGCATGGGCCATGGACATCAACACAGACCAGGCCACAGTAAGACCTCGGATCCAGGTAGGACCCTTGGTGGCATCATGGACATCACCATGGCCTGTAGGTGGCAGTGCAAGCCATTCAGATCAGTATAGTCCCTGGCAGCAGCCTGGTCCACAGATACCAACATGGCTTCAGGCTGCAACACAGACCATGGATATCAGCATGGCCTTCGGTGACAACATGGGCCACAGAAGTCAGAGTCAGATGTCAACACAGACCCAGGGTGTAGTAGGACTACAGACCCAGACATGGCTCTTGGCAACAGCACAGGCCAGGAAGCATGGGCTGGGCATCATTATGGCCCCGAATGGCAGACAGGCCACCAACATCAATGTGGCCCCCAAGGGGAGCATTACCAAAGGACACCAACATGGCTTCAGGCTTCAGCCCNGACCACAGACATCCATATGGCCCTAGGTGGTAGCACAGGCCTTGGACATCAATATAGACACAGCCACAGTAAGACCACAAACCAAGACATGGTCCTCTGCTTTATCACAGACCCAGACATCACCATCTACTGATTTTAAAGTATGTGCTTATAACTCTCTAAATATCTGGTTTTGATTGTAAGATCTCCCTTTTAATATTTAATTTAATTAATTTGAATTTTCTCTTTCTTTTGGTTAATTTATCTAAAAGTTTGTAAAATTTTTTCAAAGAATCAACTCTTCATTTCATTAATTCTCCATATTTTTATTTTAATTTTTATTTCATTAGTGTTCAATCAGGAGGCTTTGTCATAGGATTATAATCTGCTCATGTTTGGTAACTACTGTGTGATCTATCAGTAGGAAGTTATTATTAAGGGACTTGTTACTGTANAAAACTTCCTAAGATATAAGCCTTTACACATATAAAAAGAATTTAAATGGAATTACCTTATAATGGGGCAAATAAAAAAAATCTGGTATTAGGAATGTATTACCTATTTTGGAGCTGTTGGACAATGAGAGCCCGTAGACCCCCAAATATTACAGGAGTTTGCCATTGTTCTTGATTGCCTTCCAGAACTTAATGGTAAGATCATATTTATGAGGATGGTACATACTTGAGTTATAGAATACAAGGAAATCAAACTGTTTCAAGCCTCAAAGCTTCAGCCATAACTGGTCATCTTTCACAGTACTAAAAGGTTTCTGTGCCAGCATCTGAAGGAGAAAAGTAATCACTAGTCTTACCCAGCTTTGAACCTTGCAAGCTACAGCAATGGCCAGCCTGGCAAGACATGACCCCTAGTTAAAGTTGTGTCACAAATGTCATGGGAGAAACCAGCCATTTTTAAATTGGATTTAGGGATCCTTCTACAAGGTGGAACCCTTGCCTAGCACCTTATCAGGGCCAAAAACTTGTGGATAGACAGGACCTAGAGGAGAACCTACTATTAATTGACTAAATAGATGTAGTATTAAACTGAGCCTCAGTAACTTAGCCTTATCTTCATAGCACATCTCTCAAGCCTCATCAGAGAAGCCTATTACAGTGGATAGTGAATAACATACAGACCCACAACTGGGCAAGGCACAGAGAATAAGAAACTATAGAGTGTTCCACCCTAAGTGGAACATCTAGATCACATTCCCTCCTGCAAAGAAGCAGGAATGGAAAGACTGTAAGAGCCACACACAATGGGGACTACCAGGAAACAGTGTTTTCTGGGCACAACAGTGAAGGAAGTTGCATATATGACCTTACAGTGGTTATAACCTGTGCAAGCTCAAGCCAAATAAAATTGCCACATGGAGGGAGGATGTAGACACAAAGTCCCACTGAAGATTGAGGAGCTATTAGTTATTGATAGCTTCTTGGAGATGGACAGTTAATTTTCTTCAAGAATGTAACCTGTTGGTAGATTTACCACACTCTAATATATGGACACACGCCTGAACTATGTGGGTGTGGTGGTCTGTGGAGCCATGTGCCAGTGGAGATGGGGAGGGAGAAACCCAGGTTGTTTGCAGGGGAATGCAATTGAGGCTTCAAATTAGGAGAGATAATGACAACACATGATCCCCCTTGTCGACAGCATTGTGGATGCTATGGATCAGGTGTGTGACTGGGTGACCTTTAAGCTGATTGGCCCATTAGGGCATCGATTCCTCCCAGCCTTGTGATTTTATGCTTTAAAAGGGGTTTGCTGACTTTTAATAAATGAGTTCCTGCTTGACATGACTCCCTGCCGCATCTGATTGTCTCCAGAAAGGGAGGCTAGGAAACAGGTGGGCAGTACCCACTTACCCTTTCTTGGTTCCAGGTCTCCTTTTACAGGAGACATAAGTTCTCAGTGGACTTATGGACCCCCTACATATGGGCAACCCAATTGGGCTCAGTGAATTTAAAAATAATGACACAAAGTTGGATGAATATTGAAGGCGGGGTGTATCTTAGAGGAGTTCAGAGNGGAAGAATGAGTATGATCAAAATATAATGTATGATATTCTCAAAAATTAATACTAATTAATACTAATATTTTTTAAAACGAGTCTAGCTGTCAACTTTTGAGTTTTTCTGACAAAAGCCAAGTAGAACAGATCTGAGCAGAGTAAAAATGTCAGCTCTGAAAGCAGAATAATTGTGTGTATGTTTTTAGGGCACAGAGTTTTAAGATGGTTCACTGTGTAGCAGTAGATAATCAGATAACCAGCAATGATATTGATATATGATGTATGACTCTACTTTTGTATATACATCTTCTTCCCATTTAGAAATACAGACAGGGAAATGAGCTATGTTCATTGGACTTGCCTCAGAGAATCCAGCACTCAGCGGTTGCATTTTAGTCCTTCCTCACATAGGCATTTTATAATACCTGCTCAGGTATTTACCAGTCTTAGGTGGAAAGCATTATTATCCACATCCATCAGGAAAGAGACCATGGAGACAGGAGGTACATGGAATAACAAACTCAAGATAATCATATTATTTGGAGTCAATAAAGGGGTCCAGAATTTGATCCTAGTCTGACAAATCTCCAGATGTCCCTCAAGGCCACAGGACTGTTCTATCTTATTACCAGCTGAGAATATCTAATCCGAAAAGCCTTCCATCACAAATTCCAAATCTTTTTAAGTCTTAAACATGGGGCAACAGTGAAAACCTCCACATCGTGAAACTTTGTTTTATGCACAGGGTTATTTAAAATATTGCATAAAATTGCCTTTGGGCTATGTGTGTAAGGTATAGATAAAACACCTCTGTCATACTTCATCTCTGGATATGTCAATATGCATTTGCCAATATGCCAAAATATGGAAAAATGTAACATCTAGAATACTTCACATCCTGAACCTCTTGGGCAGCGCTAGCTATCCTGTCTAATGTTGATGCAAAATGCCTGGACTTTCCATTGCCCCTCACAACACCAGCTTCTGGTCTGTGTTCTCACTATCATCCTATTTATTTTGAAAAGAAGAGAACACTGCTGCTTCCTCAGTGTCCCTTACTGACTCCCATTCACCAGTCACAGTGATGCTCCAGAAATGTGCTGATTTGCAGGCTGATGACTGGAGACCCCATTGCTTATCACCTGTGCTTGTCCAAAGAAGGGAGCTTGTCTGTTGATCAAGGTCTTTCCTATTGTGTCCTAGAGACCTACTACTCTTCATATGTACATAATTTGTGCTCCTTTAGGCCAGAGCCATGACAAGCTATTTATTATCCTATCCTTCAGCTCTGATGTCATCATTGACTAACAAGGGTCTTCTGAAGGTCAGAATGCATGTAGATCCATTCAGGCAAAAGGATTGACTTACCTGGGAATTCTTTCCCTCATTCATTACCAGTTTATTCATTTGAGGTATTGGGGTGGCACTCAAAAGGCTTTGCTCAGGTTGAGCAGGCACCATATCACCAACTCACCGCTGATTACCTTCATATCTCACTTGAAAGACATTACCTCTTCATTGTATATGATTGTAAGCAGACACAGTTACTCATGCTTCTTTTGCACATGTGTGTCTGTATGTATGTTCATGTTTGTGTGTGTACAGGTGTGCATGCATGTAGAAGCCAGAGGGCTACCTCAGGTGCCATTCTTCGTGAACCATCTATATTGATTTTTGAGACAAGGCTTTGCCTGGACTGGCTGGCCAGCAAGCCCCAGGAACCTATCTGTCTCAGCCTCCCCAGTGCTGGGGTTGCAAACATATGCCATCATATCTGGATTTTTCACATGGAATATGGAAACTGAGCTTGGATCCTGGTGATAATGCAGCAAGTACTTTACTGAATGGGAGATCTCCATTAGTCTCCCATGTTTGTAATTTTGAGACAGGATTTCATGCAGCCTAGGCTGGCCCTGAACTTAAATTTTGTTTCCTAGTTGGCCATTCATCCTGCTATGGTGTTTTGAATGAACCGTCCCTCATCAATCTTGGGCATTGAACACTTGGCCTGTAGTTTGTAGGCCTGTTTAGGAAGTGTTAGGAGGTATGGTCTTTTGGGAGGAAGTATGTTACCAGGGACTTTTGAGGTTTCAAAAACCATGAGAAATTTCTAGTATGCTCTTTCTACTTCCCTTTTGTGGTTCTAGATGTGAGCTCTTGGCTGCTGATTCAGTTGCAATTGTATCACCTGCTGTCCCTGCCATTATGGATCCTAACCCTCTAGAACAGTAAACTTCAAACAAGCTTTTTTTTCTATAGGTTGCCTGGTCATGGTATTTTATCACAACAAAAGAACAATAACTGATATACCTATCTATTATGGAAACTGCAGTTTGCTGTCCCATGGGTTTAACTTGTCATGTACCATCTCCCACTCTAGTGTTCAAAGTCTTTTCCATCTTACTAAAAGGGCCATGTTCATTGCATGTAACTGCTGGCCTAGTCCTAGAAAATGTCTGATAGGTGCTGAAGAGATGGGTTAGTGGTTAAGAGCACTGTCTGCTCTCTCAGAGGACTTGGGTTCAATTCTTAGCACCAACTTGACTGATTACAACCATCTGTAATTCTAGTTCCAGGAGATCCCATGCCACCTTCTGGACTCCATGGGCACATGACACTCATGTGATGCGTAGACACACACACACACACACACACACACACACATATATATATATATATATATATATATATATATATATATATGCAAAACACCCAGGTATATAAAATAAAAATAAAAATCTTAGAAGAAAACAGTCTAGTAAATTTGCTTTCCTTCTTATGCTATCACTTGGTTTCTATGGAATAAAGCTTCCTGTTGTCATACCTGAAATGCCACTAGGCTGATGAACTCTTTTATCAAGGACACTCTTTGATCTCCTATTCAGGCTTCTGTCATAACTTGGGCTAGCTCCTCAGCCTCCTAACTAGCTTCTTAGCCTCCTAACTAACTAGCTTCTCAATGGTTTAGCTATCTACTCAGCTCCTACCTATCTCTTTAGCCTTCTAGCTAGCTCCTCAACTCCTAAGTAGCTCCTCAGTCATGGTGCCTTTGTGTGGCTTTCTGAATCCACCAGGCAGATGAACTCTTCTGTTCTCTCAACATTGCAGTATTTTGTCTGTGACTTCCTTCCCTAAGTAGCTCATTGTTTGGCCACTTCCCTGTATATATGAGTGACTCCCCGTTGGTGTGTGAACTGCTGGAGGTAAGCTTGTGGCTCCATGATCAATGAACTCAGTCAACCCTATTTCTGATGCAGGTCATGGTAATGTAGTAATTTTTTTGAGACTTTGCAATTAAATGATCTGAGATTAAAGCCTGACTCTTGTCTATACTTACTGGTATTGAGACCAAAGAATGCTATTGAATTTGTTTAAGCCTTATTTACACGTATACACAATGGTATAAACAGGTAATCCTAGCACTTGGGAGGTGAAGGGAGAGGGAATCAGGAGTTCAAAGTCAACCTCGTTTACTTATTTATTTATTTATATATTTATTTATTTAATTTTCTCTTTTTATTTATTCTATGTATCTATTACATCATGTATCTTGATCCCATTCATTTCCCCATCCCTTCACATCTGCCATCTGCCCCTGTCCCCTCCTAGAAAATAAAACAAAATTTAAGAGAAGAAAAGGAAAAGAAAAAAAATGGGGGGGGGATTAAAAAAATCTCATCTGAAGCATTAATCTAATTAATCTTATTAATAAAAAATCAGAAGTCAGATATCAGGGTAAAAACCTGAAAGATCAAAGTAGCAAGGGAGCAGCCACCAGTTGCTTCCTACCTCTCCCATTCCTCTGTCCAAAAGAGCCTTGATCCTCTCTCAGACCTGCCTTACCACTTCCTGTCTCCTTTCTGTCTACAGTCCTCCAAGCCTCTATGGTCAGCTAATGGCTAGCTCCACCCTCTGACTCCAAGCAAGCTTTATTTGTCAGAACACAATCAAAATACCATACATTTCCCTCTTTTTGTCTAAATAAAATACAAAGATTTTAGCTAACATAGTAAAACTATATATAAAAAGTACAATAACCATATACAAATATATACAGGCAATTATATTAACAATGTCCAGTCCATTTGCATTTGACAAATTCAGAGAAAATGTTTTGTACCTAATTCACTTTCTATCCTAACTTGTATTTCTAATCCAAAACTATCCTTTTATGTCTCTCAACCGTATATATTTTATACCTCTCTTGTGAATTTCTTTCCCAAATTTGGTAACAAGGAAGACTATAACTATAACTATCCAGTCTTCAACTCCATCAGAGAACTGAGAAGAAAATAATATTACCTGTGTAAACAGGAAATGCAGAGAAAAAAACTTTCAAAACTAAGAAATGATAGAAACAACTGGCTGCCTGGACAGTCACCCAAGGTTCCTCTGTAACACTGGGGCATCCATCTTTGGCCTACAGGCCTAGAATATCTGACAAACTTTTCTGTGAAGCAGGAATTTTGAAGGACTGTCCCACCTTGCTTTGGCAAAGTTCAGCAGTTACTTTCTTTTGTGTCTTGCTTGTCCAAATTGGACAGCAACTGTCAGCAGTCAAGGCAAGGACAGTTTCTTTGCGCAGTGGCTAACTTTTGCCACAAAGAAAGTAAACTCCATATGTAGTTTCTTCGACGCCCATCGTTCTCTTTGAAGTAAATTGGTGCTGCCAGGAGCAGACATGTCTCATTGTCATTAAAAAAGAATCTTATGTTATTAAAACATCTTGATTGCCATATTCTGTAGGTCTCTGAAGTGTTTGAAGATCACCTGCCTATCTAAAATATATCTGTGTGACATAGAAAACATACGTAACGTGACTACAAATTTGATTGTACTATGTGACTCACTGCTAACCTATATTTCTTCATTATCCATAATAGTTTGTAATAATAACTTTCAAGGACTAGAAGTTTATATAACATTGTTAAATGAGCTATATAGGTACAATACCTTGAACAAGAGTAGAAACAGTACAGTATGTTCTAACAAAAATAACCTTAAATTTATTTCAATATACAAAAATATCTTAAATAAGAGTAGAAACATATATAGCAGTATAACAAAAATAACCACACATTTGTATCAATTTACAAAAATCCACACCAATGTAAAATATTGAAGACTAGTAGTTGCTCTTTTTGGTTTAAAGTAGATTCAATAATCTACCCTTTTTTCCCTATCATTTCTATATCCCCTTTTTTTTCTTTTCAGAACAAGATTCCTGAATCTAATCTCCTTTTTCAACTTTTTTCCTGACCATTACCAGTAACAATTTGTAACTAAGCACCCTAAACAATGATAAGTATCTATAACCCACTGAATGACCAAAAACCACCAGCCCCACCTCTTAGAAATGTGGGCATTGTGTTCTTAAATTACTTCCTGCTGTCTGGGGGTGATGGCATCTTTAGGGGACCCTGAAAAAAAAATGGATAATTGTCAATTCCTGGGAGAGCTAGCTGTATCATTTGTTGTCCAGTCTCTATATAATGGGAAAGTGCTAGGCTTGTCTTAAGTCNTGGCTAGAGTAGTCTGTGAGGCTAGACTATCTTAGCTAGTCACTTTGAAATTGTCCTGAGCAGTTTGTANTCCACAGCTAAGCTTAGGGTGGTGTTTGTCACCTTAGTAGCATTACCATAGTCTTGGTAGAATTGTCATAGTGGAGCCCTATCCTCCTTTTGGAGACTTCAAAGGTCACTGTTAGGCATAGTCATGGTTCACTGCAGAAAACGTAAACATTTTAAATGCCATGTGCAGCACATCTCAAAGGAGTTAAAGGATCATAATTTGTTATATACATCCAGAGTACAAAAACTTAATTCCTAATTACCTGATAGAGACTCAAACCCAAAATCATATACAGGAAACTAAATGAAACCTTTTTCTAGAATTAGTTAGTACTCTATATGACTATTAATATCGTGACAAAAAGTTAAATATATATATATGTATATAAATGTTACAAATTTTGAGATAATATTTATTCCTTAAGAAACATTTTAAAGACTCAAAATAGAACCAAAGAATTATGAGATTAGTGGAAATAGAATAGTTCCTTAATTTTGATTTTTCTTCTGTCCCATATCAGATGGCTCTTCTGACATGGTANAGATTTTGAATTTTCCTTTAACAAGCATATTTGGGTTTAGAGAAGGAGAAAGCCACGTTCCAATTCCAAAGCCAGATTTAATTTTTAATTAAACAGGGAATATAAAAAGACCATTTGCATTATATGTCTGTAGAGAACAGTGGAAACAAACATTTGGGAAGATTTATAAAATTTTATCCTGTTGGAAATGTGATATACTGATANACAAATTTATTCTTTTTCATGGGTAATTTCCTCTGGATGATTCATCCTTTTTCTTCAGATGTCTCATTTGTCCAGTGATCTTCAAATTCCTTAGCTGGATGCCTTAATTCTCCTAGAAAGATAGAAACAAAACCCTGTCCCAACTCTAACTTTGGGGAGCTTCCCTTTTGGCAAGTTATATCTGGTAAAATGAAAAGCATTTGTTAGTCTTATTAGTTTAGATTGAATGTTAATGCTGTTTGATGAACTATCACCTCTTCTAATCAAGAGGTCTCTCTTGTTCGAATCTAATCTTTATTCATTTTGATAGTATCTATAGCTTTTCTTGTCCTGTGGAAACAAAAGCAAAAGCTCTTCCCCAATGTAACACATATCCTGGTTTCCATTCTGAGGTCAATGCATCGTTAAAGTATAAANAATGATTTAATTCAGTGGTTTTTTTTCTATTATCCAATGTCTCTCAACTGCTATTGTTCCTTTCTCATTAGTATTTAGAAAATTTAAAGTTTTACCTTCTAAAGCTGTTCTATCATCCAGAGCAGTATTTTTTTTTTTTACAATAGGCATTAAGTCTTTTAATTGCTCTGTGGAGGAACTTCCCTCATGGTGACAGGAAATGATTGAACCAAATTTGACATGGGGGGTCTGCAAGAGGCTCCCCAATGTCCTCTAAGGTGTTTCCCATTGGCAAAGGGTTACCTTGTCTGTCCTTTGTTGATCAGCATTCATTGGTCCTTTGCCTCACCTGTGCATACTCCAGAAGGCAGAGACCTTCTCTTTGGATTATTCCTAGAGAAAAATATTATTTCTAGGAACACCCTGCCTACAATCTACTTTTAGATAACCTTATTTACCATAATTAAAACATCTGACATTTTGATTTTTCTTCAAGGTTTTGGAAATCACCTCACATATCCAATTGTCATCATGGTTATGAGATTCAATATTGACTGTATCTCAGATTCATTCCTCTATGGGTGCTGATGTTGCCTTTAAAGGGCTAATTACTGTTTTGCATTGTGAATTAGAATTTTCAGAAGCCAAAGATTCAGTTAGTATTTGTCTAGCTTCTGGGTTTGGTATCATTCTATTTACAGCTGAAGACAATTGTTGTAAAAAAAATCAGTGAACGTTTCTTTTGGGCCCTATAAAACTTTAGTAAATGACTCAGTTCTCTTTCCAACTTCTTGAACTCTATCCCAAGCATTCAAAGCTGCTGAACAGCATAGAGCTAAGGTGTGGTAATCTAATATAGACTGTCTTTGTACATCAGCATAATCNCCCTCTCCAAGAAGTTGGTCTTGGGAAATTTCCATACCTCTAGCCCTACTTCATTGTTCAATGGTCTTAGCCTCATGTCTCCATCAGGTCCTCCACTATAATTGAGGACCAGGTTCCAATACTGCTGTAACCAAGTCTTTCCAGTCTTGTGGAATAATTCTGTTACTAGTTGACCATGAATTTAACATCTGCCTCACAAAAGGTGAATGCATACCATATGAGACTATTGCTTCCTTAAATCTCCTCAAATCCAATGTTTCCACAGGAATTCAGTCAGCNCTTGGGAATATCTGTCATTTGGAAGTTCCTGTAAGGTGACTGGTTAAATTAAGGTTGGGTTTTGATAACCTTGGGCTATTTCTTTCTAATTTCATAATGTAATGGTGAGGTTGGTTCTCCCTTAAAATCCTCTGTCTTTGTCTGAATATCTCTATTATCTGTCTTAATAAGTTTTTCTAAGGCTTGTAACTTAGTCAAAATTGCATTATTTTATTTAGTAATTAGCTCTAGAGCTTGCATATTATCAGTCAATTTCTCATATTTGGCATCAATATCAACCAACNTTTTAGGAATAAAACAAGAATTACCGAACTGATAATGATTATAATTAACATTATGTAAATTATAGTTAAGTTAATTATCCTCTCATTTAATTGTTCCATTTATATAACACCCATTCTGGAATAAGACAGAGACCTAACTCTCTTCATTATAATAGTGTTTCCCATTTTTTAACATGAGAAAAAACTTTTTCTCTTGCTCTCTTTTTTTTTTAACTAATTCCCACCTTTAAAAAGTCCCAGTTGTTTCACCAAATTTGCTGATGATAACAGTGAAGTGTGAGGCTGGCTGTCACTGCATAGCTTGTCTGGTCAGAGAACAAGATGGTGCACAGCATGGCTANGGACAGCTACCTCTGATCTCGTGTCAGCAGCCTGAGGAGGGGGTCCAGGGGTCCCCACAACCCATGGGGAAAAGAAGCCAAAGAGCCAGCCATCTGAAAGGCAGACATAGATGAAAGCAGCATGTGTGATAGGCAGGAAGTGAAAGCACAGAACTGCCAGAGCTGGCTGGTGGTAAGGGGCTAACTCTGGTGTTGTTTGAAACCCAGGTGCCTGTGGAGTTTGGGGCTTGTGGAGATTGCTGTATGCTGTGGGATGTCTTTCTGTTTGCTGTGAATATGCATGGCTCCCATTGGATAATAAACAAAGCTGCATTGGCTTATGGCAGGGCAGGATGTAGCCAGGCAGGAAAATCCAAAANAGATAGTGAGGGAAGAAAGACGGGGCATGGGGAAATGCCAGCTGGCCATGGCCCAAGGAGCAACAAGATGCCAGCAGACCAGTAACACCATGNCCATGTGACAACATATAGATTAATAAAAATGGGTTAATTTAAGATGAAAGAGCTAGCTAGTAAGAAGCTGAAGCCATAAGCCATAAAGCTTGTAATTAATATAAGCTTCTGAGCAATTATTTTATAAGTGGCTGTGGGACTGCGGGTGGGAGAGATTCATCCAGACTGCTGGGTAAGGCAAGACCTGAAAACTTCCATCTACTTTGGTGCTCACCATCGGGCATTGATCCACATAGACCTGATAAAGCTTAAAAAGGATTTTTAATGCACAGAAATGGAGCTGCACCTGGCTTCCTGGTCTTGCAGTCTCATGGCAGCAACAATGCAAAGACATGTCTCCCAAGATCTTCCTGCAAGATGGANCTGGCTGCCAGCTGCCATGAGCTAAGCAGCATGGTGGGCTCCCACAGCCTCTCGCACAGGCTGCAGTACAGAGAGGCTTCTCCCAGCCACTGCTGCTGCCTGTGGGCTTGAGATGGCAGCTGAGGGCTTTAGAATACAGCTCTATGATTCTTAATACAGCTTCCCAGAGCTGGTGGTAAACATAACCCCATCATATTGAAAAGCCGAGTGTAGAGCAGAGCCAGCAGCTGGGGCTGCCGCTTTGGTCCTAGCCATGCTGCAGTTTAAAACAATGATCAGAAGATATAAGCAAACATGAAAAAGAAATATATAGTTTTAAAATAATAAAGTCCTTAAAAAGGAGAATAAAGTAATATAAAAAAGTAAGCCACATAAAGATGGAAATTATACAGAGAGTCTAGATTATATTTTCTTTGGGATTTTTAACTACAGAAAGATATTTGATTGACTACTCAATTAAACCAATATGTATATTTTAAATGTATCTTGACTTCAAAATTTGTATCTAAGGATATATTGCTTTAGAAAAGAGGTTCTGCTTTTGTTTCCACAGAAGATGAGAACCTGCGGATTGCTTCCAGGGAGACATGGTTTGATTAACAAAGACCCTCTAAAAGGTTGATACAGCCTCACACACTACTACAGCCAAGATTTAACTATAATTCTTAATTTTCTCAAGATCCCCATAAGCTTGCCAGTACCCCCAATCAGCAGGAAGTAGTATGGGAAACTACACACAAATTCCCAAAATATTGTTTATAAATATTTATTTTTATTTAAAGGAGGTTGATTATAAATGTAATCTCTTTGTAAAATAGGGGGATATAAATATAATAGGATGAAAGGGTAGATCATTGAATCTGCTTTTAAAGAGCAACAACTTATTTGAAATGTTTTACATTGCTATGGATTTTAGTTTATTGAAACAAATTTACAGTTAATTTTGTTATACTTTGTTAATTTTGTATATATGTTTCGACCCTTGTTTAAGGCATTATGTTTGTGCAACTCATTTAAAATTGTAATGTATAATTAAGAAATACAGATTAATAATTAGTCATCTATGATAATCAAACTTATAGTCATGTTAGTGAAGTTTCCTAGGTATACATAGATACATTTCAATTAAGTAGGTAATCTTCAAATACTTTGAAGACCTACAGAATATGGTATTTAAAATGTTTTAAGAACTTAGACTTTTCTGGACTGTGAGACACGTCTGCCCCTGGCAGCACCAATTACTTCAAAGAGGATGATGGGCATCGAAGAAACTCATTATGGAGCTTACTTGCTTTGTGTCAAAAGTTAGCCACTGGGCAAAAAAGTGTCCTTGCTTCGACTCCTAGACAGGATGCTGTATAAACTGGATATGCAGGACTCATAGGATGGTGACTATTGAACTTTATAAGGCAAGGATGGTCCTTCAGGTTCCTGCTTCACAGAAGAAACTGCTAGACATTCTANAGGACACAATGAGAAGTAACAGAAGAACTTTGCCAGAATGGGTGGAACAGTCCATAAAATTTCCTGTTTCACTGAAAGCTATGCCAGAGACTCTAGGCCTGTAGGATGAAGATAGATGTCCTAATGTTACAGAGGAACATTGGATGACTGTCCAGGCAGCTAGATGTCTCTTGTCATTTCTAGAATTTTGAAAGTTGCTTGCAATTTACTTCCTATTTGCTCAGGTAATATTATATCCTTCTGGGGTCTTTGATGAAGTTGAAGACTAGATAGTTATAATTATAGTTTTCCTTAGTCATGATAAAATGTAAATTAGATATGAAACTTTAGAATCACAAAAATAGGATACATGATAGACTATTTTCTTTAATTTTTCCAAATACAAATAGATTAGATACTGTAACTATAATTCTGGCTTGATAACTGTTTTGTTATATATAATT
>LZPO01017594.1:7530-27353 GCA_001675575.1 Neotoma lepida | reverse complement strand
GCATTCCAATCCTCAAATCTACCCTCTGCCCTTGGAACCCAAGGAGGAGACCCCAAGTCAAAACCAAATTTAAAAGAAAACAAAACAAAAAACAAACAAACAAACAAACAAACAAACAAACAAAACACCCCAAACCAAACACTACAGTGCAAAACAAACAACAACAACAAGAAAAGGGGAATCTTGTCGTGGAAGTTGTAGTGTGGCCCCTTGAGTCACACAGTTTACCCCCCAGTCCATTCATCTTTACTTGGAAGAGTTCTTTGCATTGGTCTAGCGAGAGACTTCTGGCTTCTGCGACACCACCCACAATGGGCTCTCACTGGGGCTCCCCTTGGATATCCTGTTGTCTTATGTCATGGAGATCCTACTGTTTTAGATCTGTGGGTTCATCCCCTCACATATTCGAACAGTTCGTAGATTTGGTGGATGTTGGAGTGAGTCAACCCATAGCCTTGGTTTTGGGCCTGGTAATTGGGTTGGTCAGCCCACCAGATTTTCCTCATTGTCATTACTGGGGCAAGCTCTCCAGCACTGCCCAGGTCAGCTCACCCAATGCAGCCTGCAGCAAGGAGCAGGACCAGTTCTTCTGCTCTCAGGCCCTCAGATCCCAAGTACCTCCCTCCCTCACATCACCAGGGCCAGCTCTACTGTTTTGCCCAGAAAAGGTTCAGGGCCCTCTCTCCTGATTGCTGTAGGGGGACTATGGGGGGCAAGGGTCAGCTCACTTGCTCTCATGCCCTTAGGTCTGGCTCACCTGAGAACCTGATAACTGGGTCAGTGCTACTGTGCTGCCTAAGCGGGGTGCATGGCATGTTTTCCTTTGTGCTGCAGCTGGTGCAGAGCAGGGCTACTTCTCTCACTCTCATGACCCTGTGACCCCGGGGCCAGCTCTCTTGCCTGCCATAAGTAGTTAGGGGTGAAGTGGGAGGGAATCTTTCCTTCATCCATGCCACTATATAGCAGATGGGGGGGGGGCAGAGTCAGCTCTCATGCCGTCATGCCCTCAGGGCTGCCTCACTTGAGTCTCCAACAACAGGGTTAGCTCTGGAGTGCTGCCCAGATAGGAAGCAGAGCCTGCTATCTCCTCCACAGCAACCAGTGAGGATCAGGGCTAGCTCTCCCAATCTTGTGACCCCAGGGCCAGCTCTCTCACTTGTTGCAGCCTGTGCTGCTCCAGGGGCTGTGCTGCTGCCCAAGGCCATGTTTGGGTCTTTGGTCCTTCTGCAGCTGGGCCCTTTGATGATGTCCATGGCCTGTGTTAGCACTGGCGTCCTTAGAACCATGCTCTGCTGAGCCTGCCCGCACTTCACTGGCCCTGGGATGGCTGGCCCTGCCCATTACTGGATACTACAGCAGGCAAGCTGNCCCTTAGAAGAGAGCTTGCCCCACACTTGGGAAAGAAGGTCCCACTTCTCACCATAGGCATGCATCTCACCTGGACAGCACACTAGAGCTGACCCTGTGGTAGGGGATGCAGGTGAACCAACCCTGATGTTGTGAGAGCAGGACAGCTGACCCTGACCCTCCTCATCTGCCATTTGGTGGCATGGGTGAGGGAAAGATGCCCTTCCCCCCTCACCCTTCCTCTCATTTTATTAGAATATGGACCTACAAACACCCATAACTTGATCTTTGTTAAGGTCTGTATGGTGAAACCCCAAACTTCTTCAAACCTTGGCTT
Source organism: Neotoma lepida (assembly GCA_001675575.1). NCBI lineage: Eukaryota > Metazoa > Chordata > Mammalia > Rodentia > Cricetidae > Neotoma > Neotoma lepida. Next base: position 25,669 of record LZPO01017594.1, on the reverse strand, counting down.
CCTCATCCCTAAACCTTCTGGGTGTTTATGACACCATAGAACAACAGATTTAAACAAGAGCATGACTGCACAGTCTTCCCATGATACCCAACTCTATTCCCCCAACTGTTTCCAGCTGCTGTTGAGGAGGCTAAGGCATTTGATTTTGGGGGAAAATCCCTGCTTACGTTGGTTGGTAAACTTTTCTCTTGGCTACTGCCTTATGTGTTTACAGAGGTAGAAAAAAAGGCTAAAGATTTACCAAGTCTTTCATCTTCCTATTCTTGTGTGTGTAGGTAGGTTATAGACTTGACTTTGCTGTCAATATATTAGTGACATTAAAGCTAATAACATGGGGATAGAGATGGTGGAATGTCCATCAGACCACATCAATGCTTTGGAATGTTTTTGACTTAACAGAAGTTACAACTGTAATGGAGAGAGTTCCCATAACCCCTCAAACAGCTTCCTGCTGCCAGCATCTTACATAATCGAGGTGAAGAGGTCAAAATTGACAATACCACTATTAAGGAGTTCACTGAGATTGTACCTGATTCTCTCTGATGCCCTTTCTATGTTCCCAAATCCAGTCCAGATACCACATTCATTTTCATGTCTCCTCAGTGCTCTCTAATCTCTGATACTTGATCAATTTCCCCCCTGTTTATGGCACTGACAGTTTTGAAGAGAACTGGCTGAACATTTCAAAAGATGTTTTTTGGCTTTCCTGATGTTTTCCTCATTGTTAAACTAGGATTGTGGAATTTGGGGAAGAAAACTACTGATTTGAAGTGTCCATACTGATGGTGTGTCAGAGACTGATGGCATCTGTATGACTCAGCTTGGTTGATATTGACCCTGATCTCTAGGTGAGAGCAGGATCTGTTTCATTCTCCTCTCAAGGAAGTCATCTTCTCCTTCCCATGACCAAGTCTTTGGAAATGAGATAGTCAATCTGGCCCATACTCATGGGCATATTCTAGTTTCTCTATCTAACAACAAGAAATCTAGTTCAAATTAAGTACAATTTGTTTACTTCTAGTATATAATTAAAATGTCACTTTTAAAAGTTAAGTAGGGCAATACCTTTTTTCCAATTTCTATCCATGAGACTATGTGACACATCTAAAGTGTAGTACAATTATTTTTCATGGACTGTATTCCATTCTGGGATGCTGGACATCCTGATTCTTTGAGAAAACTATATGTAGTGATGTTTACTTGTAAACAGTTTGAAAAATGCCTGGAATAGATTCACCACCTGAATGCCACATGGAATAGTTCTACCACACCAGAAATTTATGTGACCTCATTACCATCATTCTCTTCTCTTCTCCCAAATCTTGGTCACTATTATTCTGTTCTCAGTTCCAATAGCTGTATTTTCTATTCTATTACATAAACAAACATATATTATAAAGCCTTTAAGATTTGGACTTATTTTACTTAGTTTTTGATGTTGTTGAATTCATGGCTTCCTATTTTTTATTGCAGAGTATTAGTATCCACCATATGGATATAGCACAGTTTATTGATCTATTTGGAGCTATAGTTTTTTTTTCTGCCAAATAAAAGTGTCACTGTTGTTATTATTGTAAAGACCTCAAGAATATTCTTGATTTTGCCTTATTCTAAACTTAAAACAGGATGCAATATTTCTTTATAAACAATTCCCCACAAGCCTTTTCTTAAAGAATTATGAGCAGAGTCTATTTTTTATTAGTTATATTTCTCAGTCTGGCTTTGAACTTGCTTCCACTTCAGACTCTCAAGTGCTGGAATTATCAGATATACCATCACATCAAGATCTTTCAGTTTTTCAGTGCTGAGTATCAAATCAAAGTCAAGCTTTACACATATGGATCTACCATTGAATTACATGCATGGTTAAAGACATTATAGTAGTAATTCAGAGGAGCTTTGCAGGGCATATATGCAAGAAACATCAATTTACTTGATATTTCCATATATTCACCATGTATGCACACATGCATTTCCTCANTCATGCATGCATGTGCTTTTTCTCTTCCTTATTCCTCCCAGGGGTTCAACTTCTAGGTGTTACACTCTAGATCCTTGATTTCTTCCTCTCCCATCTCTATCATTCTCCCTAATCCTCTCTCATTTGATTTCAGGATAATTAATTGATCTATGATTGTGTCAGGTTTACATCCCTATAACCATCACCTTACATATCTAATCAAGACCCAAGGAACAGCCACCAGAACTTACTTTGTAAGTAAGGACCATTTTTCTATTATATCATTTCTTAATATTTTCACCATTGATATAAGAGCTAATGTGCACAAAGCCCTGTTAAAAGCTTGTATCATATACTATGGTGCTAAAATATAATTCTTATTCTTGTCATTTTATTTTTACTAACAGTACAAGATGGCCACATGGGAAGGTACTACGTAAAACTACGCTACTTGGATCTTTCACAGCTTCTTTAGCTTTTAACAACCAAAGAGTTTAGGATGAAGACTCCAGAAATTTAGGAAACTCTGTTTGCAAAGTCAGGTCTTGAAAGCCCTGATAAAAGTGATTATTGATTAGTGCTCTGCAGTCAGCACCCTACCCTGGGGCTGAACACTGGCTTATTAAGGGGGAAAACTTGCTGACGATGGGCCTTATTAGATATATTGCAAAGCTCTAAGGTTGGATTCTTGGCAAGGANTTGAGAAATAGGAATGCGACCATCTGTCAGGGATTTTGCTGGCCCAGCCCAGTTTGGAGGCTAGGACTAGATGACCTTGGGATGGGCCTGTGCTTACTCTGCCTTTCTGATAATCATGGTGTGAAGGGTATGTGTAAAGTCCATTTTTTTATTAAAAATTATCTTATCCCTTGTATGCCTCTATTGTCCCCTTCTATAATGGCCTCTCTACACCTTCTACTATGCTTTCCTTATCTATAGTAGCCTCAACCTTTCCTATGCTAGTTAACCTTGGTTGTCAACTTGACAGGATCTGAAATGGACTAAAAGATACTCCTCTGGGCATGTCTATATGAGAGTTTACAGAAATGACTAACTGAGGAAGACACTCCCTCAGACTGGCAGGCACATTCCAATGAATGTCCCAGATAGATGGAGGGCAGCCTTGCCTTTGCTCTTTGCTAGCATCCATCTTTGCTGCTACTGTTCCTGCTGATGTTGCTGCTGCTGTTGCTGCCAAAATCCCACACTGACATCAGACTTCAGTTTCTCCAACCTTCCACTGTAGACTGAAGACCACAGACTCTTCAGGTCTTCAGTACTAGATCTGGATTTCTGAGGCATTCAGCTTTGTGGATTGAGCAGCATGTGGATAGTCCTAGTATGAAGCTGGCCATTGTTGAACTACCACTGTATCCTCTTTCATAATATATGCACATTTTAATCAGTTTTGTTCTTTTAGAGGATTCTCCTAATCCATATCCTCTGAAGCCTTCTTCATTCTTTCTACTCCTGGTCCCTCTGTTGATCTTCCTATTCTTTGTTGTTGTTCTTGTTTTGTTTTGTTTTTTGAGACAGAGCTTCTCTATGTAACAGCCTTGGCTGTCCTGGAACTCACTCTGTAGAACAGGTTGGCCTCGAACTCATTGAAGTCTGCCTTCTTCTGCCTCCTGAGTGCTAGGATTAAAGGCATGCACCATCACCACCACCTGCTTTCATCTTCCTCAGCTCCATCACCTCTCACAGCCTCTGGCTGTGTGTGCTTATCAACTCTTTCTGGAAATCTTCAAGGTCAACCTTTACAATTCTTATTCCTGATAAAAGAAAATCCCAAATGTCCCCCTCCATAAGTCAAGCCTTGCCAAATGGCATGTGTGAAATTCTTGTAGGTCATACAGGTATCTTGCTACAGTGAAGAAAATTAACATTAAATCTCTGTGGCTTTTGAGAACATAGGCTTAATTCTTGCAAATACTACACCACTAGTCATCACTGGTTGATGCTTCTCTATTCCACATAGCACAGGACCCATGTGCTGAAGTTGGGCAGTCACATTTTAATGGTCTTTTTGTCCAAGACAAGGTAAGAGAAAATGGTGGGCTGTTTTCCAAAGAGTTTCTAGGCAGTAATAGAGAATGTCCTTCATGTTGTGACAAGCATGATTTCAACAGGGCTCAGAATTTTAATCTTCCACTACTGTGGTAAATAAGTGTTAATAAACAATGATTCTGCCACACTCCACTATTCAATGTCCTTATCTAGGTGATAAGTGACACCTACTAGGATTTTGTACTAGAGCTGGGGTAAAACACTTCACCAGGTGTATGCACTTGTCAATGTATTTATGCAGTAACTCCAAACACCACTTTCCATCTATCTGTAGCTTGGCCAATGAGCATATTTTCAGTAAGTGTCTACACATGTAACTGGAGCTGCAAGTATATATAAGATACACATCTTGCTTTTGGGAAGTGCATAAGTGTAGAGAAATAGAGATATGAATTAAAATTACATCATAGAAAATAAAGAGTGTCTGACTGCATAAAAATTGCAATGAGCTGCCTTGAGCCCACTAGTCAGATCATTCTTAACATCCCTGGTCTTTGTTTTTTACCTTTGCAAACACCCTCTGTTGTGTTTCTTAGTTGGATTTTGTATTACCATATGTATAGATTCCATGAAGATNTAAGATATGGTACAGAGATGCATGCCATTCACCTGCTTTTCCATAATAGCAGTTTCTTTCAAAAGTCTAGTACAATATCCCAACCAGAATGTTAATGTTAATTAATCAACCAATCCTCAGTTCCACTTGTATTTTTATTGTGTTTTTATGTTCATTTGTGTATATATGTATTTTGCTTATATTGCTTTGAAACAAATGTGAGATATATAGTTATTTCCTGAATTATTGCAGCATATATATTTATATATGTCTATCTATCTGATATATATTTATGAAAAAGATTCCCAAACTAAACTTAAAAACTGTCTATCTGCCCACCTGCCTGCCTTTCATCCATTTATCTATCTATCTATCTATCTATCTATCTATCTATCTATCTATCTATCTATCTATCTATCATCTTTCCATTCATCTATATATCTAATCTGTTGATCTTTCCATTCATCTGTATATCTAATCTGTTGATCTTTACAAAATGAAGACTTCCAAAATAACATGATCATCATCAGACCTTAAAAACAAAACAGTAATGTTTTAGTACCATCAATACTCAGATAGTTTTCAAATTTGAATTTTTCATAAATGTTCCTTTTAAAAAATATTTCTTGCTAAGGTCTATACCTTATGGTTTGTAGTTGCAATTTAAAATAATGTTTAGGTCTAATGCATACTTTTTTCCACCCCTCTCTTTCCTTCTTGCAGCTCTATCTTTTTGTCCATTAGAGTTTGTCATAGTTTGGAATTGACTGAGTGTACCTGTAGTTTACATTTTACAGTGTCCCTTATGTCTCCTCTACACTGACAGTTGAACTTAAGACATAGTCAAATTTAAGTTCAATGCCTTTTTGTCACAGTTCTCAAGGTGACAGGTAAAGACTGGCTGTCTCTTTCTGTGATGCTTGTGACTGTGTCAATGCTGAAATTTGACAAATAGGGAATTAAAATTGCACCTTATAATTCTGTTGCTCTTTTTTATTCATTATGCTATTGATTTGATATAAAATACCATCTTATCTCTACTATTTTGTTAGCTGGAATAAATGAAGGTAGCCATTAGTTAAAACAGTAATGAGCTCTCCAGTGGCTTCCAAACAGTGTCTGATAAGTTACATTTTATTAAGCATTGAAAGCATAAATAGAGATGACGTGTATTAATCCAGTGGAGTTTTTTTCACTGGTGCTTAAAATGTCCCCCTTGTCTCATGGCTATCTCTTCTGATTGGCTCTCCATGTTTTGACATTACTTGGGAAGTCTGAGAGTTTTCTAAGAATCTGATTTGGCAAAGTTAGGCTCATCCTGTCCATTTCCCACTCTATTATTAGTCATTTTTCTAAGAGTCTTAATTTCCTTTACTGGGAAGTGAGATAATCTATGCTCTAGAAATGATCATTGCTTTTTGTTCCTCATTGATCCAGGTCCTGTTTCCAGTGGACAGCCAGTGCTGAGACACTTTGTAAGAGACGACATCATGGTTGTATCCTGGTGTTCCCAACAAGGGCTTCATTTCAGGGGTTCTATTTGGTTTCTCTGTATCACATCTGGTTTCTTTTCTACTCTGAGATTCATGGTCTCATGAAAAATGAAAAAAAAGTGACTATCAGAAATAGAGAAGTTTGCTGATACATTACACAACCTACAGTGCTAAGACTCCCCCAGTACTGTGAATGTTGAAGGCAATTTCATTTTGTTTTGTAATTTATAAAGTAGTTGGTGTCTTTGAAAAGAAAGGGGCTAAAGAGACAGCTTAATGGGTAAGGTGCTTGTTGCTCAAGTGTGAGGGAGTCTAAATCCTAAAGACCTGTGTGAAGCCAGTTATCTNGAATAATTCCTCTCAGTGATGATGCTACTACTGTTTCAACTCATTTCCAGGTGATTTATATTGCTGTTATTGAAGTTATTTTTGAGGTTTAGTCATTTATTATGCTTTATTTTATAATTAAGTAGTAGCTTACATAAAGGCAACTCCACAAAACAAGGTATCTTTAGTTAGTCAAGCTTATCTATTTGTAATCCTTCTCTCCCTTATGGGTTTTAGTGCTTATTCTTCATATGTGTGTTTGTGTGTGTGTGTGTGTGTGTGTGTGTGTGTGTGTGTGTGTGTGTGTGTGTATAAAATGAGTGTGAATATAATGTATGTGCATCTTTCTGTATGGACACATTGGTTTGTATGCATGGACTCACATTGCCACAGGGTATATGTGCAGATCTGAAGACAATGTTGGTGTTGGTCCTTGCCTTCCACCTTGTTTGGGACAATCTCTTTGTTGGTTGCTCTGTATGTGTCAGGCTGGTCTGAGGGCAACAATGATCTCTGCCTCCTATCTTGCCATAGGAACACTAGAATTATAGATGTACACTACTGTGCCTGGTTTTACACAGGATCTAGAAATTCAAAGTCAGGACCTCTTGCTTGAGCAGCAAACACTTTACTTGCTGAGTCATCTATCCAGACCTTATCTTTCTTCTGGTAGAAATAAACATGTATGCATGCATAATCCCATTTTTTTAATTAATACAAACCTGATATATGTGTTTCTCTCAGCCTTAAATCTTTTGTTCAGTTCAGTAACAGTGTAGACAGATATTCTTCATTTATCTTTTTCTACGTATTAATAAACATTTGAACACTTGCCACCTTCATGTTTTTGGATTTGATCTATCATTGCTCAACAATAAACAACAATAAGCTGAAATTATTACTACTATCCTTTCTTCTCTATTTCCCCCAAACTGGGAATAGTTTTTAAATCTTAGTTAATGATTGCAAATTAACTAGTGTAATGATATTCTCATTTGCTTTACTCAGTTCTCCACTTATGTTTTTTATCTCCTGTATGAATAATGCCATAACACACAATCATTGCACACTCCAGTATCATAGACATAGCCATGTGTGCGTGGGGTGTGTGTGTGTATGTGTGTGTAGGGGTGTGTATATTAAATATGTAGTCATTGTATTGCTTTCTCTACAGTAGCTTTTGTCAAGTGAGGTATGCTGTCAAGCAAATTTATGGAGACGACTGGCAGGAACTGGATTCCTTGGGAACCTTATTGAGGACAACTACCCAGAGTGTTTACATCTCAAAGTCAGGTTGGCTAAACATGAGACCCTTGGTTTACATTTTTTTTATATTCCCATTAAATGTTTGCCTAGCCCTTTAAGATTAGTTTTAAATTAAAAAAATAAATAGGTTGGGGGAGTATTCTAAAGTTATAGTGTATTCTTTTTGTTGTTTCTTTAATCTTCATTTACAACTTTATTGCTAAAGTTCTATTTTAATATATTTATTTTAATATATCTTATTAACGTCTATATTTGCAACATTCATTTTTGTTATATATTTCTTCTCATTAAATAATCCTCCCTTTATCTCCTGTTTTTTCAGTTGTTCCCATCAATATTTTCTTCTCTGCTGCTTTCCTGTGCTCTTCCTTTCTGAAATGCTGTTCTTAGTTATCCTACTTGAGCTGTACCATATTCTGGTTAGTTTTTCAATCATGTGTACCTCTATTATTCTTTTAAATTCCTTTTGGAGTATTAGATTTTTAGTAGTTTCTGTCATCTGTACTTGTAGAAAAATTTTTTTTTTGCCATGCTCTGAATGTAAGGAAATTATCCTGCTCTTAATTCACTACTTTCAGAATGATTATGTATAAAATTTAAGCACAATTGTTTTCATTTTTATACAAGTTTATTTTCCTTCATTTTGTGGATGGAGTAAGGGAAGGTCAGCACAGATGTTTTAGTTTCAGAGCTCTGGACTTCTCTTTTCTGTTATTTCTGTTTAGTGTTAAAAGGTCAATGGCAGCATCTTTAGCTCTCCTGGCTTTTTTCCTCCCCCCATCCTTTTCCTGATTCTGTGTGTGTGTGTGTGTGTGTGTGTGTGTGTGTGTGTGTGTGTGTGTTGCTGAAAATTGAACCTAGAGCCTCTTGCATGCTAGGCAAGCACCTTGGCAATGAACCACATCCCCAGCCCTCTACCTCTATTCATACCAACACTTCTTTATTCTTTTCTTTCACTCTGTTCTACTATTTTGATAGCTTATCTCCTTTACATGAGATTGAGACTCCAAGAGTCAGGTCTGTTGACTTGTTAGTTTGGATTATTTTTCAGATGGAGCACTGCAGCCCCTGAAGTCTTGAATGAACTCCCTTCTATTCACTGGCTAAGTACAGATGCAAACCTTGTAAGGCTTAATCTACTCAATGTATTTGTGGTGCTCTTTGGGGGATTCATTTGGTTTCAGTGGGGGCAGATTTCCCAAANATTGCCCCCTCTCTACTTTATGCAGCTCCTGACTGATGGGAATGTCTTTCTGAAAATGTGTTGCTCGGATTGGTTGATAAATAAAGCTGTTTGGCCAATGGTGAGACAGAATAAGATTAGGCAGGACATTCAAACTAGCGGGAGAGAGGAAGAAAGCAGAGCTGGGCAGATGCCATTCTGCCATCTAGAGAACAGCATGTAAAGGCACACAGGTAAAGCCATGTGGAACATGTGGCAACCTAGATTTATAAAATGGGTTGATTTAAGATATAAGAGCTAGCTAGTGAGAAGCCTGCCGCGGCCATAGTTAAAAAATGATCTAAGCGGCTGTGTTTTCACTTGGGTCTAAGCAGCCATGGGAGCCAGGCGGGACTAGACAAATTTTCTTCTATACCTGATCTGCAGAAGGAATAGCCATAGCTCACCTTCACTGTGTCTTGTCAGAGTGGACATCTTGTTACCTGGTTTCATTGTAGCTATAGATTATGGAATGCTGGTTTTCTGTTTTACTTGGTCTGTCTATTTGTATGAGATGGACTTCCCAAATTACTATGTCACAGTAGATGTCCTCCTATGGCTGCAAAATGTGGCTTAAAAGNATTTTATATACTGCTTGATCTAGAAGTGCAGAAAGAGTAATGGGTAGATGGAGATTGGGAAAGGAACCTAGAAGTGGTGATTGTTAACTGACACAAGCCTCATAAGGAGTTGATTGACCCAAGAAAGTGGAGGAATGCATCCAGACAAAGGAACAGCATGCATGAGTGGTCAGGTGATGTGTACTAGTTATTCTTATGTCACTGTGACCTCAGATACATGATAGACATAGAAAAGCACAATCTCAGCTCACTATTTTAGACCCACCCTGGAAGGAATAATGCAACAAGTTAGTTCCTGTCTGGTGGCTAGAGTGTGCACTACAGGGCAGAAGAGTAAAGGAAGTTGATAAGTACTGCCATAAGTACCACTGCGTAGAACTCACCTCCTAATTGTTCCACACTCTCCCCAAATGGCAACACCAGCTTGGGGGAAAGATTAAAATGCAAACATATTGTGAACATTGTAGATTCAAACCAAGTGGAAAGAGACTCAAACCTTGTGTGCTATGGGTGTATCTGGTTGGGGTAGGCAGCACCTCATTTTTGCAGTGAGTGGGGGTTGTGGTGATATTTTATCTGTGTCCTCCAATAAAATTTATCTGAGGATCGGAGGAAAACTGGGCAGCCAGCCACTAGTAGTAAAAACAAAAGTTGTGCAAGTTAGCACATGCCCTTAATCCGTTTGGTTCTCTGTGAGTCCAAGGTCACATTAGGGAACTAGTGGAAGGTGGTGGCACACGCCTCTAATCCCAGCATCAGCCATAGAGTTCTGGAGGTCTGTGCAGACAAACAGGAAGTGATGTAGCTTGANGGAGATAGGAAATGAGTTAACAGAATGAACAGGCATAAAAAGCCAGGTTAGACAGAAAGTCGCTCTCTTCTCTTCGCTTCGCTCTTTGGAAGTAGCAACAGCATTGGTGAGGTGAGGCTAGCTGGTGGCTTGCTCGTAATTCCTCTGATCTCTGTCAGATTTTCACCCTTATTTCTTGTTCTGTGTGTTTATTAATAAGACTGCTTAGAAATTCATCTTACAGGGGGTAGGTGCCACTTTACTTTTATACTGGGTGCCAGCCTTGCCCTCCGTGTGCTAANAGCCTTGTTTCCCAGGATGAATTGGCTTTATGTATTACTGGTTCTTACCTTTCTGGCCCCAGTGCAATTCTCATTACTCATTGCCATNTACAATCCTCTCAGTTTAGAGCCATCTGTGTAGTTAATTTCAGTGCTGTTTATTTTTTTTCTACCAAATCATTAATGAAGATAAAACATTCGATTGAATTGAGTTTTGCAGCTATTTCTGGGAAATTCCATTGAGGCTGGCTGTTGTTCCCTGTAATCATCTGTAAGTCAAACATGGTATCACTCTTTGGTCAGTTGTTCTGAAGGACATTTAGTTTAGATTTGTGTTCATTTGAGTTCAATTTTTCACAAGGACTTCATTAGGCAATACAGCTTTAGTCTTCAGCAAAATAAGAAAATGTTTAATCTCACTAGTAATCAAATTTATGCAAGTGAAGGCATTATTGAGGGAATTTGTGATTATCCCTGATAGAATTTGTAAAAATTTTGAAAGTTAGCACCTAACTTCTTGTGATATATGATAAAATTAATATTTCTAAATGCATGTGGAAATCAATATGGCAATTACATAACAAGATTCCACAGAAGGCTTGTCTTCTACCACTGTTGAAAATTTATACTGCAAAAATAAGTCCAAAGAAACCAAAAAATTTGCATGAAAATATTGCATGTTACAAGATGAGAATTACCTAAATTCACTGGCAATGGGAGAATTACTGAATAAATTAAGGTGTGTCAATTAAACATCTGGAAAGAGATGAACACACAGAAGAATACCTATCATACAAGGCTACAATTACCAGTATCTTAAATAACTTACTTTCTTCTGTCTTAGTTAGAATTTCCATTGCTATGAAGAGACACCATGACCACAGCAACTCTTATAAAGGAAAACATTTAATTGAGGTGGCTTACATTTCAGTGGTTTAGTCCATTACCATTATGGTGGACATGCATACAGACATGCTGCTGAAGAAGTAGCTGAGGGTTCTTGCACAGGCAATAGGAAGTGAACTGTATTACTGGGCATGGCTTGAGCATATATGAGGCCTCAAAGCCCACCTCCACAGTGCCAGACTTCCTCCAACAAGACCATACCTACCCCAACAAGGCCACACCTCCTCATATTGCCACTCCCTTTGGGAGCCATTTTCTTTCAAACCCCTATGCCCTCCATGATACTAGCTAGTTGATTAATCAGAAACTCAATTACTAGTATCTTCTATAATAATTATCAGGAAGTGAAATTAAAGACAATATTTTAGTTAGCAGGTGCTAGGTTGTATTTTAGTATGTCCATACAGTGGGGAAATCATGATGGTATTAGTGTGAAGAGGCTGTTCATATTGTGTCTGTCGTCAGGAAACAGAGAGAGATGAATACTGGCACTCTGCTCGCTTTTTTTTCTTTTCTTTTCTTTTCTTTTTTCAGTCCTGAACACTACTCCATGCCCTCACATTAATGGAGTTCTCCACATTCAAAATGAATCTTTTCACTCATAAACATACCAGGTGTTTCCATGATGATTCTAATTTAATTAAATTGACAATTAAGATTAACCATCACACTAGGAATAAGAACTTTGCAATAGCAAGGCCTCATGAGCACATGCCTATATTTCCAGCTATTCAGGGAGCTGAGGCAGGAGAATCAAAGGTTGAAAGTTTGGTTAGGCTACAGAAAAGTTCAAGCCCAGCTTGGGAAACTTAGTGAGGCTCTATCTTAAGACAAAAGGTATAAACAAAGCTGGAAATCCAGTTCAGTGCTAGAGTTCTTGCCTATATGTGTAAGGCCCTAGGTTCAATCCCTAACAGCTCCCCCCGCAAAAAAAAAAAAAAAAAAAAAAACTAAAAGTTTGGATAGAAATCTTCAAAATAAAACAATATGTGACTGCTTATAGATGCACTACTCATCCCAAACTGGAATTAACACAGAAGTCCATCCATTGATTCCTGGCTAAAATGACAACAAACACATATGCGTGCAGCAGACTATTTCATAAGCTAAAATGTGGAGGAGACTGAAAAACATAAAAGAAAGGCATCAGCTACAAAATGTCACATTTCATGATTGCATTTACATTAGATGTCCAGAGTATGAAAACTGGTGTCACTTATCAGTGATTGGTTAGAGTCAACGAACAGGGAGGAGAAAGGGGCCACTTCAGGGCTCAAAGTTTCTTTATTTTGTGTTAACATTTTTCTGAGCTTGATTGTGGTGTTGATTGCTACAGCTCTGTAAACATTCAGAATACCCCAAGCTGTGTATTTTAAATGGAGAATTATGCCTCAGTGAAATCGTGGCTGCATTAGATGGCATAGATAGACCATGCAGTGCCCCATTATTTAATCAATATCTGTAATAAGCTATAATTCTGCCTGTAGCAAAACCTAAAAAGAAACAGAATGCTTCAGCATACACTTAAATCATTTTTATTAACAAAGCCACAATGCTTTGTAATTATTCTATAGCAGGATACGACTCTGGTTTTAACATTCCCCCATTTTTAAAGAATTATCAGGCAGTCAGAGCAGTTTTAGTTAATTTACAAGACTCCATTAAATCACTAACACCTGCAAAAACCCCACCATTTGTTCTGGAACTTTATAAGCTATATCAATTAAAATCAGGATTGGCCAAAANTAAAAGAAACCTTGAGAGATGGTGATGCACAAAGCAAAAGAGAGAAAAGTTAATTTCTATTCATATAAAGCAGATGTATAATTTCCATCATCTCTGAGGACCTAGATCCTCCTAGCTAGTTAACCTACCACTTCAAGAGAGCATTCTGCTCCAGGTTCCTGCCTTGAGTTCCTGCTCTGATTTTCCTCAATGATGAACTATTGATTACCTTGAAGTGTAAGCCAAATAATCCCTTTCCTTCACTAAGTTGTTTTTGGTCAGAGTGTTTTATCACAGCAACTGAGAACAAACTCAAGCAGATGGCACACAGGATATCAGGCTGGAAGTAAGATGAGGCCAACACATCACTAGCCCATTTAACACATGATAAATTTCCAAGTTTCTTTTCATAATGCATAGAGCAAAGAACATGGTTGTAACCTAAGACCAGCCATTCTCTATAGCAGTGGATCTCAATCTTCCAAATGCTGAAAGCCTTTAATATAGTTCCTCATGTTGTGGTGATCCCCAACCATGAAATTATTTTCATTGCTATTTTATAATTGTAATTTTGCTACTATTATGAATTGTAATGTAAATATCTGATATGTGAACCCTGCGAAGGGGTCAGTCAACCCTCAAAGGGGTTGTGACCCACAGGTTGAGANATGCTGCTCTAAAGACTCCTCAGAAATGGGGCTCATGTCTTGGCCCTGTGTCCTACTACCAGGAAAAGAAACTCCATGAAGGTACAGTGCCCCCTTGCCCCAGTGGTCTAAGTCTATATTCAAATTTGTAGACCCTATGATTGTGATTTTTTTGAGGGGAAAGGATCTTTGTAGGTTTAAATTGAAGATCTTGAGGTAAATTCATCTTGGATGGCCTGGTGGGACCCAAATCTATTCACAACATCTTTGGGAAAAACAAAAGAAAAGTGGCAGAGGATAAGAGAAAGTGGCATAAGCATATAAGTAGAGACCACAGTGAGGTAACCACAAACAAGGAAGAACATTTCACAAGGAGAAGCTGATAGAGAAAGGAAGGTCCTCCCTCAGGATCTTCAAGTGTTATGTAGCACTGTTATGTAGCCTCTATGGCCCTGAGAGATCATGCTCTGTGTGAGCCACCTGATGTGTGTTTGTCTGGGCAGTCACTGCACAGGACTCAGGCTCTCACAGTGAGTTGTCCACCCATGTGTCCTTACAGATGTTATCACTGTTGTATTTCAGTGTGCAGAGATTTCCAGGCCCAGCCCATGGCATTACTATGAGGTTATGGAATCTTTAGGAGGTATGGCCTGTTGGAAAAAGAAAGTTTTTCACAGTGGCTGTGTTCAAAGTGGCCCCAGGACCCCTCCTTGCTCTCTCTTTGCTGCTAGTCCATCACGAGGTGAGCAGCTTTGCCCCACTATGGAATTCCTCCCTCATGTTCTGCCTCACAATAGGCCCCAAAACAACAGGGACCAAGGAATCATGGGCTGAGAACTCTCTAACTATGAACTGAAGTAAATCTCTTCTAAGTTGACAGTCTCAGGAANTTTACCCAGGGGCAGAAAGTTGACCAATNTTTTGAGATTAAGTCTCAGAAAGCTATAGGAGAATAACATATATCCCAGAGGAAAGCTTAGCAATTGGCAAGAATTCCCCCAATCAGTTGCTGAGTGCCTTCATATACCCGCTTCCTGCTCAGCCTTCATGGAGACTCAAAGGCAGCTAAGCCACACTATCTGCTTTCCAGAAACTCATCACAGGGACAGGCATTTGAAGTCTATACAAGACAATGGGTGCTCACATGATAGAGGCAAACAGTGAAATTGGACCTCAGAACTCTGCAATACAAAGAGCATCTACATCCCTGAAATAAAGACCCATGAGGTATGTGTCTTCTTGAGTAGACCACACAATTAAAAATAATTCCATGAAGGTAATCACCCTCTGTTCAGAGACAATCAGGAGCAAGGGGAGGAGGAAGTTGTCATTCCTGAAAGTGTGGTTTTCTGGAATATTCTGAGAAAAAAATGGTTTCAAGAGGGAGGCAATATTTGAAATATAATGGAGGGGTGAAGAAAAGGGAAACTCTTATTAATAAAATTGATCTAAACTAGGCTAGTTTTTTTAAATGGAGGAGGAGTTACATCANCAACACAAATAGTACCTCTGGTAACCTTGAGCTCTGTATCGATGGAAGGATGAATAGAGAGATTTTGTGATGGGAATGTCTTTCTAAAAATGTGTTGCTCGGATTGGTTGATAAATAAAGCTGTTTGGCCAATGGTGAGGCAGAATAAGGTTAGGCGGGACATTCAAAGGAGTGGGAGAGAAAAAGAGAGCAGAGCTGGGCAGATTCCATTCTGCCACCTAGAGAACAGCATGTAAAGGCAAACAGNTAAAGCCATTTGGAACATGTGGCAACATAGATTTATAAAATGGATTAATTTAAGATGTAAGAGGTAGCTAGCAAGAAGTCTGCCACNGCCATGGTTTAAAAATGATATAAGCCTCTGTGTGTTTACTTGGGTCTAACAGGCCATGGGAGCTGGGTGGGACCAGACAAATTTTCTTCTACAATTTGGGGAATAGATGTGGCTCCTTCTAAAATTGTAAGGTAATTGAAAGACAATGAAGGAGGTGAATAAAAAACAATGTCAGCCTGTCATCACAGTAAATGAGGCTGTACCACTGATCACCCCCTCATAAAACCAAACTGTTAATAAGGGTTTCAGGAAGAAGAAAGGGGGTCACAATGTCTGGAAATAGGCTGCTCTGCTGTATTTATAGGAAGGAATGAACTAGTTCAAGTATTCTAAGTAGTTCANCTTCTATGTATGTTATCCAATCACCCCGTTCAGGATGGCAGACAGCTTACCTTTCTCAATACCTACCTTATCACTCCTTTGGTATACATATAAGAAAAAGAAAAGATTTGATCACTGTGTTCTGATGGAAAGTGAAATTCAGTGTAAGCTGATGTAGTGAAGCTCCATGTATGGAGCATGCTGTTTCCTTTTCAACAACTACTTCATTCACACTTGAGTTTCTTAGATGAGACTCTAAACATCCTTGAAGGCTTAGCCTCAGTCAACCTTAAACTTCTTTCCTAACACCAAATTTTTTAATAAACTCAGTATCATGGATGAGCTAGCAGACATTGGATTTTTAACTGTTAGTCTGTACAGTTCTAGAACCACTAAAAGACCAGTTGATCTAATTATTACCCATTTTCATATAGAGAAATGTGGAACACAGTACCTGCCCAACATTCCCTTTCTACCTATTCACATAAAACCTCTACACACTCCCAGCTATCAGTCCTTTCTTACTTTGATGAAAGNTTTACTGAGTCTTACTGTAATCTTGGTACAATTGCATGTTAGAGATAGAGNATTGAGCCAACCTGACCAGATTTTTGTTCCCATAGAAATCACATGTGAGTAATGAAGATAGAACATATAATCAAGAAAATACAATTGGGAGAAGCCTAGGACTTGACCGAGAGACAGAATAAGAGGATATGTCAAGGAACTTTTCTTGCAGGAAGTTCACTTAAAGGTAAAACTTAATGAATAAAGGGATCAAACCATGTGGTATGTAGCTGAGGAATGTTCCAGACAGAGGNAAAGGTCAGTGCAGAGGCTCTGTTGTGACTGCAGGGCTGGCATTTTTGAGAAATACCAGAATGATCACTGTCTCTAAAGAAGAATGAGCAAGGGTGAGTGGGATGAGTTGAGGGCAAAGAGGTGACAGTAGGGACCACAGACTGTAGGAATTTGAGGTCCTAGACTTGGAATTTTATTGTGAGGGAATTTGTATCATGGGAGAGTTTCAAGTTGAAGAAATAGCTTTAAAAGATTACTCCAGTTGATATATGGAGAATAAGTTAGAGGAAGCATAAAAGACAGCTGAGAATTCAGTTGGGAGGGTGGATGTGGGTATGTGTTTGGAGGGGAGCCTAAAGACGTCATTGATAAATGGCATATAGAGAAGATTGGCAGAGCGTAATTAAAGATGATCTTGGATGTTCTGACTGAAACAGCCTGGTGGATAGTGATGCCATTTAATGAAATAAGAAAGTCCAATGGAAAGGTTCCCTAGCCTCTTGGAGGTCTCTATTTAGGAAAACTTTCCTGAGAACTGGACCAACATAGAAAAGTAGAGATGCTAGATGAAAAACAACCAAAATGCTATCACTCAGTGACTGGATTCAGCCACACAGGAAGATGATTTTACTATTTCTTTCTTTTTCCTGGTACATAGATCATTAAGATACCCTTTATACTTAAACCCACTTGAGTTGAGTTTTTTGTCCTCCAAGATTCATTCCTGTCATCCCACAACACGCAAGGGATCAATAGTTTTAGGTTCTCAGTTACTGGAAATTTGGGCTTAATCTCAAACCTCTTAGTTAATAGTCCCAAGTTATTTGTCCACATATTTCTACTTCTGTCACTCACTGCTCTATGTCCTTTCCAGTTTTTTTATTAATCTAACCTAGATGACTTCTGGTGGCTATGGAATGGTACCTGTGTGTTCACATGCATGTGGTATGACTTTGTTGTAGGCTCACATAAGTTTAGTGCTATCAGCCATTCCCATTCTATTTTTGGAATCATGTCCCCATAACATCCATAATTTGAGATTATAACACTCAATAACTTACAAAGTAGCTATATTTTTCAGACAAGGTATTTAAAGAGGTAATTAAGTTAAAATGAGACCTTTAAGGTAAGTTTTCATCTAATGTGACTAGTGCCCTCATAATGAGAGGAGATTTAAGCATAGATGTGTATAGCTACAGATAGAAGTTACACAAGGAAGAGAAGGCCAGGAAAACCAAGATAAGAGGCCTCACAAAAATCNAACCCTGCTGACATCTTGCTCTTAGACTCTTTTTCCAGAAACGGGAAAAATTAATTTCAGTGGATTTTACCATCTAGTCTGTGGCAATACCAATGTCATCGTTACTATC
>LZPO01017593.1:82722-93667 GCA_001675575.1 Neotoma lepida | reverse complement strand
GCTCTGCTTCTGCTTCTCTCCCCTAGTTGGAATGTCCCACCTAACCTTATTCTGCCTCACCATTGGCCAAACAGCTTTATTTATCAACCAATCAGAGCAACACATTTTTAGAAAGACATTCCCATCACTGTTTCTCTGATCTCTCAGCTATCACCCCAATATCTGGCTCTGGGTTTGCAATTAATAAGACCTTTTAAGATTCATATTACATCTGGTGCCCAACATGGGGCCATGGAGGCGGCTACTGCTCCCTGTTGCCGGCTGCTTCTCATTGTGTTGGTGGTGTCAGCGCTGCTACCAGGGATAAAGGGTTTACCACTGCTTATTCAGAGAACAATTGTCAGGACCATCATGTTACAAGAAAACATTGGCAAAGGTCAGTTTGGAGAAATTTGGCAAGGCAAGTGGCNGAGAGTAGTTGTGAAGATATTCTCTTCTAGGGAAGAACGTTCATGGTTCCAAGAGGCAGACATTTATCAGACTGTGACGTTATGTCATGAAAACATCCTAGGATTTATAGTAGCAGACAACAAAAATNATGGCACATGGATTCAGCTGTGGCTGGTGTCAGATTACCATGAGCATGGATTCCTTTTTGATTTCGCTCTGTCCATGACAATCAGTCTTGCCCATCTTCACATGGAGATTGTTGGTACCCAAGAAAAGCCAGCTATTGCTCACAGAGACTTGAAATCAAAGAATAGCTTGGTGAAGAAAAATGGAACCTGTCGTATTGCAAACTTGGGACAGAATTGAGACACAATTCTGCCACAGATACAATTGATTTTGCTCCAAACCACAGAGGAAGCACAAAAAAAAAAAAAATGTGCAGTGATCCATGACCACACCTAACAGTGACTTGGAAATCTTCAAAAAGATAATGGGATCCCACAACGACGATTCCACATGGACTATGATAAAGACATTAAGCTGACTGACACCACTCAAAGGTCAGCTTTGAACTACAAATTGCTCAGGANAATTTTGAGATGGCTAGCTGAGATGATACAGCCTGACAGACTACTCGAACAAGGACTTGAGATAAGCCCTGANCTTTCCCATTATGCAGAGACTGGACAAATGATACAGGACTTGATACTTAACCCCAAAATTTTCTTTTCAGGATTCCCTAAAGATGCTTTCACCCCCAGACAGCAGGAAGTAATTTTATGAACATGATGCCCACATTCCCAAGAGGTGGAGTGGGGGGTTTTTGGTCATTTAATGAGTTATGGATATTGTTATTGTTTACAATGGTTGGTTACAAGTTGTTAATTGTTAATGGTCAAAAAAAAAGCTAAACAAAGGAGATTAGATTCAGGGTTCTTGTTTAAAAGAAAAGAAAAGAAAAAGAAAAAAGAGGATATAGATAAGAAGTAGATTATTGAATGTACTCTGGAAAAAAAAGAGATATAGAAATAATAGTATAAAAGGGTAGATTATTGAATCTAATTTGAAAAGAAAAGAGGGAAGACACAGAAATGGTAAGATAAAAAGGTAGATTATTCAATCTACTTTTAAAAAGGAACTNCTTGTTTTAAATAGCAAGTAGTTATTTAGAACATTTAATTGGACTTTTATATATTGCATACAAAATTTGAACTCACCAAAATAGGATAAGTAATAAAATTTTTTGTCTGAATTTGTCAAATGTTAATGAACTGGACATTGTTTATATAATGGAGCTTTTTGTCTGAATCTGTCAAATGTTAATAGACTAGACATTATTAATGTAATTCTTCACTGTATATATTGTATATACTTATTGGATATAGTTTTTTATATTAGTTATAAGCTTCTTTTATTATTTTAAACAAATAGGGGAAATGTGGTGATATTGTGTCCCCCAATATATTGTGCACCCTAATAAACTTCTCTGGGGTCAGAGAAGAGAATAGCCACTAGATAGACATAGAGGCCAGAAAATGGTGGCACACACATCTTTAATCCTAGCATTCCAGAGGCAGAGATCCATCTGGATCTCTGTGAGTTCAAGTCCACACTGGAAACAGCCAGGCATGGTAACACACACCTTTAGTCCCAGCACTTGAGATCTCAGTTCTTGCTTAGAAAAGACACATGCCTTTAATCCCAGGAAGTGATGGCAGGAAGCAGAAAAGTATACAACTCGTGAGGACCAGGAACTAGAGCCTTTTAAGCTTTGAGCTTTTTGGCAGNAGTTCAGCTGAGATCCATTTAGTCTGAGGACTCAGAAGCCTGTAGTCTGAGGAAACAAGATCAGCTGAGGTGTTGGTGAGGTGAGGTTGGCTGTGGCTTGTTCTGTTTCTCTGATCTCTCAACTATCACCCCAATATCTGGCTCTGAGTTTTCAATTAATAAGACCTTNTAAGATTCATGTTACAAGATGCCTTCCCTGGCTTGCAAGAAAACCTNGGATTTTTTTNATTTTAATGAAAACATTTTAATGTTTGNTATGACTAGCAAACTATCTTCAAAATTAATTTGCTTATTATTGATTAACTATAATCCAATTAATTATCATTAATTGGAACTGATATTGTGAAGGCAATATGAAGGCCTAGACTTGACTTTACAGACTCCATCTTAGGGAAAGGCCACTATCTTAGACCATCTAGTGACCGGGGGCTGAGCTCTGTTCCAGGAAGAACCTCAGGAATGTGCTGTGACAGCGAAATTCGAACAGATACCCTAGAAAGAGCCAATTAAGAAACAGGGCAGTAAAATTTAACGAGATCCGGATGTTCCTAGAGACATCCTGTTGGTAGTTTACGGCCCTTGCAGATATCCAGATATCCTGTCAGCAGGTTGTGGGTTAGCACTGAGAGTTTAACCAACAGTTCCAAAAAAATCACCTTGCCCCATATCCCTTTACCCAATTCCAAAACACCAAGGCATGTAACTCCTGGCTTGAGGTTTTTTCCTTTAAAAACTCTCCACCCCTGAGCCTGCTGCCATGGCTGCCACTACCACCACCTTTCCTCCATCNACTGCCTAGGAGCATAGGGTGGTGGTCTGGTTCAAACCTGAACAATAAAAGACCCTTGTTTGCTTGCATCAGAAACCAGCTCCTTGGTGGTATCTGGGTGGTTCACAACACGGGTACAATATCATACAGTTTAGTTTTGTATATTTTCTTTGTATAGAATACAAAGGATAGAATACTTCTAACATGTACAATGAGAGCTGCCNTTGAATTCGACTATCATATAAACTCTCTATCAGACAAAAATACTCTATCAGACAAATTACTATCATACAAAAAAAATGTCTTCTGGAGAACCAAAAGACATTTCCTTGACTGTGGTTTTCAAAGTGATGACAAAAACCATTTTATCACTTTTAACTTCATTTTATGTGTTTATCTTTTCAAAAGTTTCCTCACTGGCTGGGCAGTGGTTGTACATGCCTTTAATCGGAGCACTCCGGAGGCAGAGGCAGGAGGATCTCTGTGAGTTTGAGGCTAGCCTAGTCTACAGAGTGAGTTCNAGGACAGCCAGGNATACACAGTGAAACCCTGTCTTGAAAAACAACAAAACAAACATTTCCTCACCTATAAAACAGTGAGGAAAAATACTACTGTGGGGGGCCCAAAACAGCTTGACCACATGCTTAGGAGTCCAGACANGGCTACCATGACAGGCTTACTGGCAGGTACCACATGGTCCCCAGAAAAAGCCATAAGCTGACCCCACCCAGGGAGGGCCAGCATCTACAGGAAATATCTGACATTCCAAACATTCCCAGCACACACCTCTAGACAAATGTCAGGCATCAGGGTCCTGAACTCTGGAAATCCCCTTACCCCCAACCTCTACTATGATTAAAAACTCCAGCCCTACCCAGGTTCAGCACTCTCTGATCATACCGCAGTGTGGAATACACAGAGGGTCTAAGCTCGAGCTTGCTTGAATAAAGGCTCTTTGCTTTGGATTTGGTCTCTGTGGTGGTCTTTTGGTGGTCCTTGCAATCTGTACATAACACTGCAACAACTTGGATGCCTCTGCAGCAGCTCATGGCTTTTTGAAAGGGAGTCACTATATAACATACGAGTGAATGAAAAAAAGAAATAGAAAAGGAAAAGACATAACTGGTCCTGGGTATGGTGGGGGAGAAAGTTTATTNTAGATAAAAGGGAGCACATAATCAGAGGCAGGGACGTCTGGGAGAGTCCAGAGTGGACATGACCAGACTGA
The DNA here is from genome assembly GCA_001675575.1 of Neotoma lepida. Lineage (NCBI taxonomy): Eukaryota > Metazoa > Chordata > Mammalia > Rodentia > Cricetidae > Neotoma > Neotoma lepida. Next base: position 89,492 of record LZPO01017593.1, on the reverse strand, counting down.
ACCAGGCCACATGATGAGAGGCGGGAGAGGAAGGGAAGATCCACCAAGAATACAGGGAGGTAAAGAGTAGATGAAAGGCCAGATAACCAAAATGGCTGGATTACATAGGGAACGACAGCTGGGGGAAGAGCAGCCAGTCCCTGGGCTGGAGAAGTTTAAGGGTGTGATGGGGGATGACAGCNATACCCTGTAATAGAGAGGGACTGAGGGAGTCTGGGAGAACATGGCAGCCAGGTCCACTTTGATATGTTAATGGACACCTCAGTTAGCCACTTTTCCCAAGTTTGACACCTAACAATGAGAAGTTCAGAAATTTATACAAAACCTATAGGAAATTAAAAAAAAATACTAAATAATTTAAAACAAACTTTGTTGCATCCATAGAAAATGAGAAACAAGATGTTTGCTTTTGTGTGTTGGTGGAGTGAACACTGTGCAGAGAAGGGAGCATAGATTGGTGTGGAGACAAATTATCATGCCAAATAGTTACAGGTATGATGTTTGCTTTGACAGTTGACATTTTCTTTTCTTAAGTTCTCCAATAAAGAAAAAGAAATAAAAAAAACTTTTTCTTGTGTTTGTTTATTTGATAGGTCTTGCTATGTAGCTCTGGCTGGCCTGGAACTTGTTACGTAGACCAGGCTGCCTCAGCCTTTCAGTGCTGAGACTGAAGGCATGTGCCACCATGTCTGGCTAACTGTTTCAAAGAGACTTAAGAGCATGAAATTTTTATTTCAATTCAATTTTCATTTAACACCAAATACTTGGCTTACATTTGAAGTTTGAATGAACAGATGCTTAAGAACATTCCTTTACAAATTTTGTCAATCATACATAAGTCAAGAGACCAAAAAACACTGAGAAATAGTGAAAGGGGCAAATTGTACCCTTAACAGTAATTGCTTTCCTGCAGTGAATGGGGCTAGAGTGACTGCATTGAAACTCTTCCTTCTTTTCTGTCTCCTTTCTGCTCCATTTTTTTACTACACTTTCCCATTCCCTCTCGCCTTCCCCTGTTCTTTCCTGTCTCTTTCTTCTTCAGGGGTCCTTGGCCACAGGCCTATGAGAGCAGAGGGAGCAGAAGCAGTGAGCAGGGTTCAGATGGACATGGGAGTCAGCTTCAGTGAAACGGCTCAGTTCATTGAAGCAACAAGGCTGGCTTATATAGTTCGAGTCAGGGGTGAGGTGATGACAAACAAAAAGGGAGGGAATACACCTAATTTGCATTTGCAGACCTAATTGAGGACAGACAAATGCCAATGATGCACCAATTCAAATACCAGAGTNTGTGGGAAGAAAGAAGGAAACTTATGTATTGAGTCATANAACCTCTGCAGGGAGCTCTGTCCAGAGCCACCCTCCAAGTAAGGTCAGGCATCTGAACTTAGACACACTCTCAAATAAGGTTAGACAGAGCAGTGGAGTCCTGCTGAGAAAGAGAGTTTTCCATTTTGCGCCAAACTCAGTTAACAAGACATGGTGAACTGCAACCTTAACTGCAGAGTTTTCCAACACGTTCCTTCCTTCTTTTCCTCACAATGCCACTTTGTTAAAACAGCAAAATTTGAGCAAAAAACTGTATTTCAGATCTTTCTGAATGTGTCTGAAAACAAAACCTATTCTAAATTCTGCCTAGTCTCNAGAATATAGCTTTAAATTTTAAAATGAAATATAGGACCTATGGGACTATTTTGTGGTTTCAAAAGTTCAACTGGTTTTGATTTAGAAACAATATTAAAAATCCCAAGGATAACACTGCAATATTACATGCCAGCCCGATATACATAGATATGGAATATCTATAAACATGGAAAGGAGACATTTGTCAGGGTACTTAATTTTTCCCAGAGTCAGATTGATAAATAAAATACCTTCATACTTAAAGCATGTGATATTCTGATACACATGGAAACATCTGTATTTGACACAATAAAGTGGAGATAACATATGCATAATCTCATCAAGTAATTACCTTTCTTTTGTGATAAGAATACTTGAGATGTACTTGTTTAGCAAATTTCAAATATGTAATACTAAGATTTGTCTCCAGGCTGTAAATTAGGTCTNATGAACTTACTCATAACTGAATGGATAAACTTTGACCAATAGTTCTTCTCCCTCTATCCTGTCAGCCTTTGGCAAGCACTGTTCTGATCTCTGCTGTTATAAATTCGACATTTATTTTTAGGTTTCGTAAGTGAGCAAAGTCATGCAGTATTTATCTTTCTGTGTCTGGCATATGTCAGTTAGAGCATATCCTCCAGGTCTCATGTTGTAATAAATACTTGAATTTCAATTTTTAAGAGTGAATATTTCATTTGTATTTATAAGTCTTTTCTTTATCCATTCATCTATGGAGTATATATTTTTGTTAGATAAGGTGATTTCATATCCTNTGGATGGTCATTTGGCTGGAAAAAAATGATGATTCTATTTCTAATTTTTTGAGCAATCTCCATACTGTTTCCGTCATGGCTGTGTTAATTTTGTACTTCTACCAACCCTTTAAAACCTCTCTTTTCTATACATTTTCACCAACACNTCTTACCTTTTGTCTTTTTAATACTAACCTTGCTAATCAGTGAGATGATATCTTATTGTAGTTTGATTGACTTAAAAAAGAGTACTTTTTCATACAAACTGGTTTAAAACTTTAAAAAAATCCATGATTTTTGTGGGGGTCTGAATAATAATGGCCCCCGTAGGCTCAAATGTTTAAATACTTGGTCCCCAGTTGGAACTGTTTGGGAGAGATTGAGAGATGTGGCCTTACCTTACTGAAGAGGTATGTTATTGGGGCAGGCTCTGAGGTATCAAAAACCTTGTCTTTCCCAGTGTGCCCTCTCTCTGCCTCTCATATGCAGATCAAGATGTGANCCCTCAAACTGTTTTTGTTGCCATGCTTCTGCTTTGCCATCACGGACTCTAACCCTCTGCAGCCATAAGCTCTTACATACTTTCTTTTATAAGTTGCATTGGTCATGATCTTTTATCACAGCCATATAAAAGTAAGGAGTACAGAAGCCCAGGAAGTTGGCTAATACTGTGGCAGGACTGACTGCTTGTTTTGGGAGGAATGTGGAAGACCTTGGGACTTTAGAAAAGAGGCTGAATGCTGCTGTAAACAGAGCTTCATGANCCATCCTAATAGGAGCTTGGGATCAGGTAGTGCTGAGAGCTCTGTGAACTGTGGAGGTGTGGCTTAAGAGATTTCAGAGGAGAACAATATTAAAGGGCTAGAGATTATTTCTGTGATGTTTTGGCAAAGAATGTCTGCCTTCTTTCATTGTCCTAAGAATTTCCCTGAGGCTAAATTGAAAAATAATGGACTAGTTTCTTTAATGGAGATTTTAAAATAACCTAATGTTGACTGTATTGTATGGTTATTAGTAATCACTCTTATGCAAGTCAGTAATGAAAAAGACCAAGTGAGGTAATATATATATTTATGTAGTGTGAAGAGACAAAGAGCACCAGGAAACTTAGGACTGGAGCCAAGGCTTGTTCTTAAAAATTTAAGAGATTAAAGAAAGGCTTTAACCAAGTAAAGGNGGGGGGAACTCTGAGGGCAAGACCCTACTCAGCTAAGCTCTGACGTGTGAAAAGAAAAGACCTAATTAATTTTCTGCTCCTAAAAAGCAACAACAAATGAAGCCTGATTCAAAGGTGATTCAAGGAGGCAGGCGACAGGCCTGCCTCCTTCCCAAGTAGACGGCTGAACATGTTGTCCACATGGTTTTGGCTTTAGAATCATGAAGAAAAAGTTAAGATTCCTCTACTGTTAAGGGGAGCTGTTGAGGCCAGGTATGCTGCAGTGGAATCCCTGCATGGAAGCCCTGAAAGGCCATTGTATGAAGCTGTGAAAATGAAGCATGTATTGTGTTAGAAACCCCAAGATGTTAGAGGTGCCAGAGCCATGAGCANTCTGCCAAAGACAACTGCAGAAGGGGAGTGGAACCAGCCTAAGAGAAGTGTGTCACAGGCAGCAAAGATGGAAGGGTGGGCCAGGCGGTGGTGGCGCACGCCTTTAATCCCAGCACTCGGGAGGCAGAGGCAGGTGGATCTCTGTGAGTTCGAGGCCAGCCCGGGCTACCAAGTGAGTTCCAGGAAAGGCGCAAAGNTACACAGAGAAACCTTGTCTCGAAAAACAAACAAACAAACAAACAAACAAAAAGATGGAAGGGTGGAGCTATCTAACTCCATGAAAACAGACCTGAAGCTATAGGACTTGTATTAGTTTCAGTCTTGCTTTGGTCCAGTATTTATTTCCCTATTATGCCCTGATTTCTCCTTTTTGGAATGGTAATGTATATTCTGTGCCACTGTATATTGGAAGTGTGTAATCTGCTTTTTTATTTTATAGGGGCTACAATTAAGAGTTTGCCTTGAGTCTTGGAAGAGACTTAGAAGTTTAGAGTTTTAAACTTTGTTGGGATGTGTAAGACTATGAGGACTTTTGAAGTTGGACTAAATATATATTTGTATTTATGATATGATTACAAGTTTATGGGGGTCAAGGAGGAGAGCATCGTGGTTTGAATGAGAATGTCTTTCNCTTAGGCTCATGTTTAAATACTTAATCNCCATTTGGTAAACTGTTTGGAAAGGATTAGGAGGTGTGGCTTTGTGGGAGGAGGTGTGTCTNTGGTGACTAGCTTTGAAATTTCAAAAGGCTTACTCACACCATTCCCAGTGTGCTCTCTCTGCCTCCTGCATATGGATTAAGATGTCATGCCTTTGCTCTACCATCATGGACTCATGCCCCCTACAACAGTAATCTCAATTAAATGATTTCTTTGATAAATTGCCTTGGTCATGGTGTTTTATCACAGCAATAGAAAAGTAACTAAGACAATCTTAAATAGAAAGTGTGTGGTTTTTTTTTGTTGTTGTTGTTTTCTTTGTTTGTTTTTTTGGGGTGGTGGGTATGCTTGTTTGTCCTGAGATTTTTCTTCTTGGTTATATGGGCTGAGTTCTATTTACCTAGCATTATTTTCTACTTAATTTTAGAGTATAGATTCTAATTAAATATAGTTCTAGGCTGATTTATACAAAGTAGAAGATAGTGCAGAATCACTCAGGGAAACAGATAAGTCAGCAAAGTGACAATAGCCAATATATTAATCATAGCCAATCATATTAATGATATTCTTCATCACTTAATTGTGAACAGCTTTCTAATTATATTAATAATGTAAACATAGAACATAGAATCAAGTGAAATTATTAAATTATTGTGTAGTCATAAATTTTTATAGGTTATAATGCATAAGTATGTAATGGGGAAGCAGAGCAGTGTGAAGATTAAAACCATGATGTGTTATGAAAGGAAGGTAATAAAGCCCAGAGGGTATTGGTCAAAAAAAAAATAACAGATTATTTATACTATTTTGAAATCTGATGGCATTTGAGTGCCACAGAAGAGGAAAGAGAAAGAAAAGAAAATCAAAAGCCAGCTAAAGTTATTAGAAGTGGGTGTCTTGTGTGGGTAAGGCCAGGGAAGGCATGAGAAAGGTTGTGAAAAAGTTGTATTAGAAATCTATAATATTATTTGAAACAAGAAAGNGTCATTAGAAGAACAATTTTCCATGAAAAATATTTGACATTATTTTATATCTTAAGAGTTTCCTGGCATAATTATATTATAAAGGTTAATTAATATATATGGTGTTTATATTTTTACATTTATTTATTTATCATCTATCTGTCTATCTGCCTATCTATTTGTCATCTATCTCTATCAATCTATCAACAATCATATCTATCTATCTATCTATCTATCTATCTATCTATCTATCTATCTATCATGTGTAGTGTCTATGGATGTGGGCATACAAGCTGTAACATGCATGTGCAGGTCAGAAGACAACTTACTGGAAGTCAATTCTCTCCCTGACTCTAGGATCATATTCATGTTAGTAGTAAGCATTTTGGTCATGAGCCATCTGACCAGTCCTGAAGTTCTATTTTTAGTGTGTACTTTTATTTTGAGAAATTACCTTCTTAAAACAGAAATTCTAGATCCATTACAGAGTGGAATGATTATAATTTGCCAACGAAGAACTCTTCTCTTCTGGGTTCTGATTTTCAATGTCCTANGACAGGCATATATGCATGTGCTCAGCATTTTATTTAGAAATTGAAATCATAAACATGAGCAACTGAAAATAAAAGTGAGATGAATTTTGACATTCATTTCCAATGCACTCTGGGCATCTTTTTTTAGTTTGCACACATCTATTGGATTCTGAGTATTACTATCACACAATGAAGCCAGTACAGGTAGTCAACACAAATGTTCTTAAAAATTGTAAAAGAAATGCTTAATGACACTATTTTCTTAAGATGCTTGCTAAATATTTTATGGCTTCTGGGTTTAATACTAGTAACCATGGAAACTCATAAAGCTTTGTGATTGAGTGGGGTTTAAAATATCCATGTTAAAGCAGAAACATCCTGGCAGCTGTAAGAGTATTTACATNGCTTCAAATTCTGGTTGGATGGTACTGTTTGGAGAATGTGACACATAAACATCAAAACTGAAGGATCTTTAGGGCTGGCAAGATGGCTCAGCAGTAAAGATGCTAGCTGTGCAAGTCTAGCTACCTGAGTTCTATTCCTGGAACAAAGATAAACAAAATTAGAAACAAAACTCCCAAAGTAAAATATCTTTAAACCTGTTGAAATTTGAAATTCTTTTTATTTATTTTTTTCATGAATGTTTGTGCGTGCGTGCGTGTGTGTGTGTGTGTGTGTGTGTGTGTGTGTGT
>LZPO01017593.1:30044-54833 GCA_001675575.1 Neotoma lepida | reverse complement strand
CTTTTCTGTCTGCCTTTGCGTTTCTTTCCTGTGGTTGACTGTGGGATTTCGTTAGTTTGCATTTTGTTGTTGCTCTCTGTTCCTTTTAAACTATTCTTTCTTTGTCTTTAGTCTAAACATTTGTACATAGTGACACTAGCAGATTGAAAGGAAATTTGAAGACTCATTTAAGCACCACAATGCAAGACCTAGCCTGGAGTGGTTGTGAACTTGTAATCTCAGTAGTTAAGACGCTGAAGCAGTAAATTTACCAGGAGTTGAAGACCATCCTGGACTAAACGTGAGATTGAGGCTAGCCTTAGCTGGCTACATAGTGATATTTCTTAAAAACAAAAACAAAAGCAAATGGTGAAATGGAAGTCAATATAAAACAAGGACAGTAGGTCCAACAAGACCTAACTCCCTAATCACACCTTGTTTCCTCATTTCATATTTTTCTGTATAGAACAGTCTCTGAGAATCAACTACTTTCTTTCAGTGAGTGGAAAAAGACTTTAAAGCGTTTTTGTCTTTTTTATTTGTAAAGAAAAACAGGTTTTTCTGTATATTTCATAATGTATCTTGTGAATCATTGATAGTACAAGATATTGTACTTTAAAAAAATTCTATGCTTTTAGCGTTTAGAGATGTTATTTATTGTTTATTTCAAAACTACATTTGAGTTTCTCTGCAATTTACAAAAACAGAAACCAAGGCTCATTGTTTAGGGAACATATAGGTGGCCACATACCCCTCAAGAAATAAAATATGATTCATGCCCAGGAATGCCTGACTCCAAAGACTGTTTCCTTTCACATGAAACACTTCAGTGTTCACAGAGAAAAAGTAAAACATCTTTCTTTCTTTGACAAGTACAAGCCCAATATTTATAAGCTATTAGATATAATTATAGTCCTCACAGTGGGTCAGAGAGCCATCTTCTGCTCTGATGCATGTCGTGTAGTCAAGAATAACACTCAGCTCCGATTTTGACATTGTTTACATCATATCAAGCTTTTTGTCTTATCTGTTCCTTCTCAGAGTGACCAGTGCAATGAATACCACATGCATACATTTTATTAGATCAATACCATTGGCTTGTAGACTGGCTCAAACTCTTTTTCGTGCTTTCCCAGGTATACTTTTTAGTTTTCTTCAAGGATCAGGAACTAAAGAGATTTGCACTCTTACTTTAACATGCATTTGCCTTCCCAGCCTGTCAAACGTTACAGGTCTCACTACAATTCTCACTCTGTTGGACACAACCTTTGTAAAGTATTTTAAATGGTGTGAGTTTATATAGCATATAAATGTTATGTTTGTCTACATTCCCATAACAGTATGTTTCAGGAAAAGCCCTTTCATTTTGTCTAGCAAAAATTCTCAGAGATGATCAACAATGTATTGAAAAGGGAATAACTTGCTAGAATAAATCATTATCTAATTATCCAAAAGGAAAATTATATAATTTGTGATGTTTTCTTCTTATCTGTGAAGAAAAGTTGTAGACAGATTTGGTTCACATACTAGTTTTCCTATGTAGCAGTTTCTTATATGTGAGCAAATCTTAGTTTACTCCTGGTGCATTTTAACTAATAATAACAACCTTCAGGTTTTGCTTATATAACAAATGATGTAGAATACCTANTACCTCAGAAACTGTGTTAAGTATTTGAAATAAAATAGCCAAAAAGAGAGAAGTGGCTCTACTCTCATGTGGTTTATATTTGTTTTAGTTGTAGAAACTAATAAATGACTCTCATTGTAACAAGTACTTATGAGAATTACAAAGTGTCCTAGGACNAGGTTTGTGGTTAACTTTGTCCTCTGGTAGTGTGCACAATAACTTCTAGTACCGTTAACACTAGTCAATAGGGGTTAAGGNTCTTAATAGGCACCAGCTCAGTTTCTCTGTGTTTAATGTGTTGTGTTTCTTTCAACAATAGAGCCTTACTATCAGTTTGTGAGAGCAACCAATAGCCTTGGCAACATCCTGAGTTGCTTGGAGGCTTCTATAGAGGCCCTTTGATCAACAATCTGATTGGATGTAACCCATTCCTGACACTGGAGGTTTTATTTGGAGGCAAAATATATCTAATTAGAGCCTTGTTTCCCTTGTTATTAGGTGACTACATTTAGATTTCTGTAATATTGTACATAATTGTACATATGTAATTTTTAAGAAGCCTGTAGGTTTTCATATGACCCATAAAATGGCCCTTGGTGTAGTTGTCTCTCTCTGTATTCCCTTTCATTTCCAGCTCCTCCTTCTCCATTTCCTTTTAATCCTCCTGGTCCAGTCTCCCTGCTGTCTTTTTATAGCTATATATTTTATTTCCCCTCCCTTGGGAGAATCTCTGTAATCANTAGTTACATGCCTATTGAAGACTTAAAAACTAACATTTAAATATGAGATAATGCATGCCATATTTTGAGGTCTAGGTTACCTCACTTAGGATGTTTTTTCTAACTCCATTCAGCTGTGAATTTCATGATTTTTTAAACAGTGTAATAATATTCCATTATGTAAATGTGCCACATGTTTATTATGCATGCACTAATGATGGACATTTAGGCTGTTTCTGTCCATTAGGAATAGAACTTCAGTGAACATGGGTGAGCAAGTGTCTCTGTGGAGACAGCTGACCTGAGCTCTTGGGAGCTCATGGACTCTAGATCGACAGCTAGGGAGCCTGCATGAGATCAGCCTAGGCCCTCTGCATGTGGGTGACAGTTGTGTAGCTTGGTCTATTTGTAGGGNCCTTAGCAGCAGCACCAAGATCTGTCCCTGGGACATGAGCTGTCATTTTAGAACCTATTCCCTATGGTGGTATGCCATGCTCAGCCTTGATGCAGCAGGGAAGAGCTTGGTCCTGCCTCAACTTGGTATGCCATGCTTTGTTGACTCCCATAGGAGGCCTTACCCTTTCTGAGGAATGGATTAGGGGATAGAAAGGAAATGGGAGAGGGAATGGGAGGAGAGGAGGGAGGAGAAACTGTTGTTTGTATGCAAAATAAATAAATAAAAGAGTCTCTGTGATAGGATGAATCAGTCTTTGGCAAAAGGGTAGACAAATTGAGATAGATTTCCAGCTTTCTGAGGAACTACCGCACTGATTCCCTAGTGAATGCATAATGTTGCACTCCTACCAGCAATGAATGAGTGTTCCCTTTACCCTTCTTTCTCAACAGCAAGATCTGTCATTTGTTTTATTGATCTTGGCCATTCTGTAAGATAAAATTTCAAAGCAGTTTTTATTTGCATTTTCCTGATGACTAAAGATGTTGGACAATTCTTTAAGTGTTTCTCNGACATTNATGTTTCTTCTTTTGAGAATTCTGTTTGGTTCTCTACCCCATTTTTTAATTGGGTTATACATTTTATTGATGTCCAGTTTTTATAGTTCTTTACATATTTTAACATAATCTTTCTATTTTTTTTGAATTTCACATCATGCACCCCAATCTCATTCATTTCCCAGTCCTCCCATATCTACCATCCAGCCTTATAATCTTCACAAAAGAAAATACAAAATTAAAATGAAAAACAAAAACAAAAACCATCTTGCCAACAGCTCAGGGCAATGATTTGCTCCTCCATCAACCACAGCCTTCTCTCACACCTGCCACAGCTGTCACATCTACAGTTCCACTGTGCATGTACCACTCCACTCCTTTGTTTTCTGCCTCTCCATCTTATATTTGTTCATTGTAGTGGTGGTGGAAGCTGTAGCGTGTCATGCGGTATACCCTTTAGCTCAAACAGCTTCACTTGTAAATGTTTATTGCAATGAGTCATTGGTCTGGTTCAAGACCTCTATTCTGCTACTGGTCCCAATACTGGACCCTCCTTGGGACTTCTCTTAGATATGTTGCTATTGCCCTGAGTCATGGAGATCCTGTGGCTANGGTTCTACAGGACTGGTTTCTTCGAATGCTCCAGCTGGACATAGATGGGGGGTAGATGTTCAGGTGGGCAAACTCAAAGCCTTGGATATGGGCCTGGGTGGTAAGTAGCTGAGTTAGTCATCCCGGGCCTTTTGGCATTTCTGAATTCCCCTATGTGGGTCAACTCTCCCACATCGTGCCACCCCCAGTGCTCTCCTGTGCCCACACCAATGGCCCCAGTGAAGGATGGGGCCATTTCAGTGTGTCCCTTGGGCATCAACATGGCTTCAGGCTACAGCCCAGACCAAGAATATCCACATGGCCCTTGGTAGCAAACATCAACACAGATCCCAGCTGTGGTAGGGCCATGGACATAGACATGGCCTTTGATGGCAGCATGACCTCAACATTACCTCAGATGACAGTGCAGGCCTCTCACATCAGCCTGGTCCTCACCTCCTTCATGTCTCTTGTTCTGCTCTCTCCACAGCACACGAACCACTCTGCTATTCTTTCTTTTCCATCTTTCACCACATACTTGCTCATCTTAGTGGCACCCACCCACCTGCACCTTGAGGTGGTGGGCGGGCCTCTCAGTCTTTTATATATTTTAGATATTAACTCTGTTTCAGATGTGTAACTGGCAAAGATCTTTTCACATTCTCTAGCTTGCCCCTTTGTCCAGATGATGGTGTCCTTTGCCATACAAGATCTTTTCAATTTCATGAGTATCCATTTATTGTTTGTCTTGGTGCCTGTGCTATGAGCTTTCTGTTCAAAAGATCTTTTCCTGTGCCAATGTGTTAAAGATTGTTCCCCGCTTTTTTGTTTTATCAGATTCAGGGTATCTTGCCTCATTTTTATGTTCTTGATACATTTGGAATTGAGTTTTGTACAGGGTGATAAGTATGGCTCTAATTGCATTCTTCTACATGCAACCAAGTTTTACTAGCACCATTTGTTGAAAATGCTGTCTTTTTTCCAGTGTGTATTTCTGGATTCTTGATAAAAAATTGGGTGCCCATATATATGTGGACTTATGTTTGGTTCTTCAATTCCATTCTATTGATCAATGTCTGTTTTATGCATAGTGTCATGCATTTTAATTTTTATAGTTGAGAAGTACAACGTGAGAATGAGGATACTGATAACTTCAGTATTTCTTTTATTATTCAGGATTGTTTTAGCTATCTTGGTTATTTTTGTGTTTCCATACAATATTTAAAATTGTTCATTAAATTTCTGTGAAGAATGAAGTTGATATTTTGATGGAGATTGCATTGAATCTGTAGATTGCTATTGGGAGAATGGCCATTTTCATTATATTAACCAATCCTGGAGCTCAGGAGATCTTTCCATCTTCTGATATCTTCTTCAATTTCTTTCTTCAATGTAGTAAAGATTTTATTATGCAAGCCTTTAGCTTCTTTGGCTACAGTTACTCCAAGATACAAGATATTTTATTTGTCTTTTGAGGCTATTATGAAAGGGGTTGTTTTCCCAATTTCTTTCTCAGTTTGTCATTTGTATAGAGGAAGATGACAGGTTTTTTTTTTTTCTATGTGTGTTAATATTATATCCTGCTACTTTGTTGAAACTATCAGCTGTAGGAGTTTTCNAGAAGAGTTTTTAAGGTCATTTGTGTGCAAAATCATATCATCTGCAAATAAGAATACTTTAACTTCTTCCTTTCAAATTTGTATCCCCTTGATTGTCCTCCATTTGTCTTATTGTTCTAGCTAAGGCTTCAAGTAGTAAAGAGAGAATGGACAACCTTGTCTTGTTCCTAATTTTAGTGGAAATGCTTTTAATTTCTCCCCATTTAAGTTGATGTTGGTTATAGGTTTGTAAACTGCCTTTATTATGCTGAGGTATGTCCCCTGTATTTCCAGTCTCCCCAGGATTTTTATCATGAAAATATGTTGGATTTTGTCAAGGTCCTTTCTGCCTCTAATGAGATGATCATGAGGTTTTGTCTTTGTATTTGTTTATGTAATAGATTATATTTATCGATTTATATATGTTGAGCCATCTATCCCTTTATCTCTGAGATGAAGCCTACTTGATCATGGTAAATAATCTTGATGTGTTCTTCATTTGGGTTTGCAAGTATTTTATTGAGAATTTTTGCATCTATATTTGTTGGGGAAATTGGTCTGTAATTTTCTTTCTTTGGGTCTTTGTGTGGTTAAGGTATCAGGGTATTATAGACATTTAGGCAATGTGCTTTCTGTTTCTATTTTGTGGCATAATTTGAGGAGTATTATTGTTAATTCGTCGTTAAATGTCTGGTAGAATTCTGTGCTGAATCCATCTGGCACTGGGCTCTTTTGGTTGATAGACTTTTAATTACTGCTTCAATTTCACTACCATTTATGGCTCTACTTAAGTAGCTTATCTGNTCATGATTTAATTTGATAGGTGGCATATGTTGAGAAAGTTCATCCATTTCTTCTAAGTTTCCAGTGTGGTGTACAAGTTTCCAAAGTATGCCCTTATGATTATCAGAATTTCCTTGGAATCTGTTGTGTGTCTCACTTTTTATCTCAAATATTAGTTTGGACCTTCTCTCTCCATCTTTTAGTTAATTTGACAAAGGATTTATCAACCNTATTGACTTTCTCAAANAACCATCTCTTCGTTTCATTGATTCTTTGTATCTTGTTTTGTTTTGCTTATTTTTTTTTGCTTGCTTGTTTCTACTTTATTGGTTTCAGCCATGAGTTTGATGATTTATTGCTGTCTACTCCTTATAGGTGTTATGTCTTCTTTTTGTTCTAGATCTCTCAGTTACATCATTAAGTTACTAATATGAGATCTCTCCATTTTTCTAAGGGGTCTGCCTTTGTTACTTGTTTTTTTTCCTGTGCAGCTTATAATATTATAATATTCATTCTTTGTTCTATACATTTAGTATTTTGGTTGTCATGTGTTGTGTGAAATTTCTTTTCTGGTCTAGTCTGTTTGGGGGTCTGTATGATTATTGTAACTTTGATAGGCACTTTCCCTCTTCAAGTTGGGGAAATTTTCTTCTATGATTTTGTTGAAAATATTTTCTGTGCCTTTGACCTGGTTTTCTTCTCTTCCTCTATTCCTGTTATTCTTCGATTTGATTCTTTCACTGCTTCCCAGATTTCCTGGATGTTTTATGCCTTTGTGCCTGGATTTTTTTTTTTTTAACATTTAACATTTTCTTTTACTGAGGAATCTGTACTAACTGGTTTTGTGTGTCAACTTGACACAACCTAGAGTCATCAGAGGAAGGGTTCTCAGTTGAGGAAACATTTCCATGAGATCCAGCTGTAAGGCATTTTCTCAATTAGTGATCAATGGAGGAGGGGCTAGCCCATGATGGGTAGTGTCATCCCTGGGCTGGTGGTCCTGGGTTTATATGAAAGCAGGCTGAACAAGCCAGGGGAAATAAGCCAATAAACAGCACCCCTACATGGCCTCTGCATCAGCTCCTGCCTCCAGGTTCTAGCCCTGATTTAGTTTCTGTCCTGACTTCCTCCAATGAAGGACTATGACCTGGAAGTGTAAGCCAAATAAACCCTTTCCTCTACAACTTGCTTTTTGGTCATGGTGTTTCATCCTGGCAATAGAAACCCTCACTAAGACAGCACTTTTTTTTTTGTATCTTTACTTAAATGTCGATATTCTCTGTTCCATCTCTTATGCTTTGTTAGTGATGCTTACATCTGAGGTTTTTGTTTGACTTCCTAAAATTTTCATTTCTAGTTTTATCTCAGTTTGTTTTTTTGTTTGTATGTGTGTGATTATATTTCTTTATTAAATTCTACTTTCATGTCTTGAATTTTTTTCATTATTTCATTCCACTGTTTGTGTTTTCACTGACTTCATTGATGGATTTATTTATGTTCTCTTTAAGGCTCTTGAACATATTCATTATTACTCTTTTGANGTCTTTGTTTTAGGCTTCAATTATATTGCATTCTCAGGGTCTACTATAATAGGGTTACTAGGTTATTATAAAGATATATTGTCCCAGTTGTTAATGATTTGTTTTTTCACTGGTGTCTGAACATATGGAATTGGGGACGGTTTAGTAGATTTTAAGTGTTGGATTGATGTTGTATTCCTTGGTTTCTCTTGCCCTCTTTGATCTTAGGAAAATATGATGGCTATGGGTTTCTGGGTAAGAAGTTTTTTTTCAGATTATGGATCATAAAGTGGAAAAGAGATCGGTTAGGAAAAAAGGCTTTGATAGATTCAGGAAAGAGCTAAGGGGGTACTGTTAACCCCTAGAGGTGGGGTCCTCAGGGACTTGGTGGTATGGTGGGAAGAGGGGAATCACAAAAGTAGATTGAATAAGGCATAGAACTGTCTGGAGAGACAGGGCTGAAAGGGCTAGGTGTACCCTGGATCTAAACAAAATGTATGTGTCTCCAGTGAATGCAATTGTGGTATGAGTAGGGGCACCTTTAAGGAGGCTGTTACTGGGNTGAGGGTAGTAATGGAGAAATAGCAAAGGAAGACTATAGGTGGAGTTTCTCTGTGTCCTAGCATCTGCTCCCAAATAACCACACAAGGACTTATTATTAATTATAAATGCTGGGCCAATAGCTTAGGCTTGATTTTAGCTAGCTCTTACAACTTAAATTAATCCATTTCTATTAATCCATGTGCTGCCCTAAGGCTCATTTACCTCATATCCATACTTCCTATCCTACTCACTCTGTATCTCATGGCATCTCCTCCTGACTCCTCAGACTTGTGCTTCTTCTCCCCAGCATTCTCTCTGCCCTCAAAATCATGCCTAGCCTTTGTCTAGTCAGTTCTTTATTAACCAATGAGAATAATACATATTCACAGTGAACAAAAGAAATTTTCTACAGCAGAAATCAGGAAG
Organism: Neotoma lepida; assembly: GCA_001675575.1. Classification (NCBI taxonomy): domain Eukaryota; kingdom Metazoa; phylum Chordata; class Mammalia; order Rodentia; family Cricetidae; genus Neotoma; species Neotoma lepida. The sequence continues at coordinate 46,096 of LZPO01017593.1, read as the reverse complement.
GATAGTGTGATTCACTTACCTTTGTCATTGCCAACTATGGTTATTCAGGGTCCTGAGTAGAGAATGTTTTGGCTGGCACAAATGGATGTAGGANGGAGGAAAGCTGGGTCTGCTTCAAGGTTTGGCAGAGTTTCCAGGGAATGGGGTTAGTGAGGGAGTAGAGGCCCTGCAAGCAGTCTGTTACAGGGCCAGAGAAAAGAATTGGAGAGATTGTTGTGGAGGACAGGAAGGAGAGAGAAACTGGCCTACCCGAGTCTAGGTCAGATGTGGCCACTGGGGGTCATAGGTAGAATTTATTTCTAGGTATTGGCAGATGACACAAATGTATGTGGGGGCAGGTTGGGAAGGGTCCACTGCAAGATTTGTTGTTCCCACAGAATGGAGAAATGGAGAGGCCTTTGCAGGAAGTCAGCTATAGAACTGAGGATGAATGAGACTGGAAAGATTTTAGTAGGGGACAGGAAGGAGAGTGAAATGAATTATCTGAGTCTAGATCCAGTGTGGCCATTGGGAATCCCAGGTACAAAGTGATATAGTGACATCTTCTTAGTCACAGTTTGTCATAAAAATCCTATATTGAGTATGCCCTCATAAAAATCCTAATGGAATGATATCAAATAAGACATTAGTTATAATTGCTTGTGTTGTATAAAAATACAGGGCCTTGAGGTAAAATTTGATGCATGACTGTTNACATTTGTTCAAGCAATTAGTAGTTATCTAACAGGGGTATATAATAGCATTGCTTAAGCAAGATTTAAAGTTATACAAAAAGGAGATTTCCNAGTCTGGAACATTACAAATTAGATGGCATGATAGGTTGCTCTTTGCATAAAAGTTTCATAGGTGATTTCGATGCATCCAGTTAGAGCCAGTATTCTAGGTGATATACCCTCCAAAGTTCTCAAATAAAGAAATCAGAGGAACTTAAGAAGGCATGTGGAATAAAAGGGCTAAAATTTTCATTATATAGTAAGGATATCACAAATCAAGGGGTGGGAATTTTTTCTTTTACTATAAATTTATAATTTTGGTAGTTGGTTATATATTATATCACATCATTAATATATCAACTTTTCTTTAACTGAAGTCTATTCCTTTATTTCTGAGACTTTCCTTGTCATGTATTAGAATGTTTTATATTTGTTAAAATAAAAATTTTTGTGTCTCAGTTCCTAGAGCTTGTACCATAGTCAGACAACTCTTATTGTCNCTGCTAGAAAAAAATGCATATTTATAAACAACAGCAAAGCATTTGATTATAATTCCATATACACATATACACATATATACAATTCTTTATATGTATATATGTATATATATAGTCCCATATACATATATATTATCTAATTTTCCGTTGTCCTTTTTTTCTTTCTACAAATTATTGTTTTTTACTTACTGAAGAAGTTAATATGTTCACTTTATTCTAGTACATAATAAAAACTGTATTTAAATGCAGAAAAATTTGGAAGATGTGAATAAATAAGGTATGTCAAATAGGGTAGAGTGAAACTGATGATATCTCATCTCCCACAAATCATTTAGTATTCTTTCTTATTGCAAAGGAAAAAATAAAGGTTGAGATTAAACCCTAATAATATCTGTTAGTGTGGTGTAGGTCTTCCAATAACTGGAGTTATTCAGTTTTCAAATAAAGTATCCAGTAGTTAAAGATCTTGATTTTTTAACNTAAATTTTTTAAAGACTTATTTCCTTATATTTTTATATGTATATATGTTGTGCCTGAATATATATCTGTGCATCACTATGTGTCTAATACCTGCAAAGGCTACAAGAAGGTATTAGATGCCCTGGAACTGGAGCTGCAGATGGTTGTAAGCTTCCACGTGGGTGCAGTGAACTGAGCCTGTGTTTTCTGGAAAAGCAGAAAGTGCCCTTAAACCTTGAGACACTACTCCAGCCATTTGCTTTAACATTAATATTAGTATCTATGCACCAGAGATTTATGGTTAATATTTTTGTAAGATGAAGTTTTTGCCCCGTATGACTAATACATAGATGCATACTTTTTATTAATCTTTGATGTAATAAAATATTTGCCATAATTCAACCCATACATAGCCCATATGCAACTACCATTATAATGCAGGCTTGCATTTGTAACACAAACTGGTGAAAAAATAAAAAACAAAAAAAATCAGGGTTTGAGTTACACAGATTTCTGAGCAAAACAGGATCATTATTTTTTGACAGTAGAATGAACAGCAGTATTACTCCCACACAATTTGTTTTTAATATGACTCTTTTCCAAACATTTTTGTCCCCAATATTACAATTGTGCCTCCCCCAGGCCTGTGATCAAACTACCAAAAAGTTTGCTCCAGTGAACCTGTGCATAATCTTAACTTGAGTTAATGTTCTTTCTATGTTGATGTCATATCAATGTCCAGGTGGATTCTTTTAAGCTCTGCCCACTGGGGAGTTTGTCCCAGCCCAATGTCATCTGGGTTATCACTAGTGGATCTAGGGTAAAGTTACATTATGTTCAAAGAGTGGATAGTTCTCTGTTATAAATGCATACACTTGCTCTATAATTATTGTGCTCTGCTCTGTGGGTGTCCTACTGGGGCTTGCTACAGATCTCTCTCTTAAATTTTGTCTCTTATTGACCTCTGTACACTGGCCTGATAGCATGTGACCTAAGCATACCTTTCTTGCCCTAGATCCTATGAAGAGTGNCTTTTATATCACCTAATGAGTCAGAGCAATAATATTTCTTTAAAACTCGGTAAATGCCTACTCAATGCTGGGCCTGTTTCTTTGTGGAAGGCAACATACACTTGAAAATACTTGTTGTTTACAGCATGCCCTAGGTCAAGGACTTGCTGGAGCTGTATCAGTTTAGCATATATTATCTGTCCTCTGGAGCATGAAATGACCAGCATATCCAGAGTACTTGTCACTTTCTGCTTATCCAGTGATGTCCTACTATGTCAGCAATATAAGAATGCATCTTACATTCTTTCTAGAACACGAATGATTCAGGTCATTTTGGACTATGTTAGGGCAGAATGTTAAAATTATTTCCAGAGGAAGGAAAAACAAAATGCAAATGTGCAGATTTTCTATCACACCTGAACATGAACTGTTTATGACCCTTTTTCTAGCGGCTATGGAAAGATGCAAAAGGACATATTTGGAAGAGGATGTGTTTTCTAGATAAATGGCATCACACACATACTGCAAGTGATGTTTTGTAGTTAACGTTCTAAGGCTACTACATCATCTTCATCAAGATTGCCATGTGGCAGAGTTTCCAGGGAGTAGTCTCATCTGCCATGAACTATCTGTGTTTGTTGTCATGTACCCATGTGTGTTTGTGCATAGGGTACAGACTGGTTAAGCAAATAATATATTTAAATATAATGGAAACTATAATCCAGGTAGCTCAGAGGGTAAAATATCTGTGAGTTTAGTCCTCACAGTATATATGTATCTATATCTTATTAACATACTGTTTATCATCGACTTCCAGACTGGGTTTTTACAGATGCTAAGCATATTTTTCCAAACTGCATATTCAAGGACTAGAGGAATGACAAAGTGGGTCCATGTACCTCCTGGAAAGCTGAAAAACCTCAGAAATACGACAAATCTAATGCAAAACCTGTAACCTGGTCCTGTTTGTGGTCTCCCCAATAGTGTAGTATCATTACCATCTCAGATCCAAACTCCAAACCAACAGCCTACAACATACATGGGTTCCCCTTCCCCCAAAGTATATTTACCAGGATGCATGACCTATGGTGAAGTACTGAGGAGAATCACTTCTTTTTATCATTTTATCGTGTATGTGTGTGTGTGTGTGTGTGTGTGTGTGTGTGTGTGTGTGTGTGAATTACTTCTCTCCTTCCATGTGAGACCTGGGGTTGAACTCTGCTTATTGGGCTTGGTAGCAAAGGGCAAATGCCTTTTCTATTTCAGCCATCTTGACAGCCTGGGAATGACTTACGTATGCAATTGAGGAGTAGTCAGAGTCTTCATTCCTCAAGCAGATCTGGCTTTTCTTTGTGATGCAGGCTTAGCTCAAGAACTGGTTCAGGTTGGAGAACTAGGGAGGAATGACTTGTCATTAGAGAATCTGATCAGCCTTGTGCATCTATTCTTGATCTCTTTTGGTTTCACAGTAAACACTGCTTCTGTGAAATGCTCATGAATCATTTTTCAAGAGCATCACCCTCCATGGCCATGCCCATAGACTCCTTAGGTCAGGATCCATCTCCCCATTACAGTTTAGCACTATGAGGGANTTTTCTGCTTGTTTAAGTAATTATTTTCACCTTGCTTCTGGTTAGTAAGGGCTACCATATGTCCTCTGATACTTTAGGAAGCCATCTTGCCTATTACTACCAAAGATCAGTTTCTCAACCTCTATCCTTTGCTTACAAAGCTCTGGTACTGTAGTTTATAAGGGTGATCATACCTACTTCCACTCATGGGGATGTTAATTATGGTTTTCCTTATGTAGAACAGAGTCAGGTAGAGACTCAAACTTTTTAATTTTCCACAAAGATGAAATGTGGGTCCAAAAAAAACTAGTATTACAGAATGAAATTGAAAAGAAAAAGGATCATCATCATCATCATCATCATCATCATCATCATAATAATAATAATAACAGCTGAACAGAGGAAGGAATTAAAAAGACTTTAATTAAAAATTCCTGAGTGGATGATGGAGTGTGAAGAAACTAAAAATATACAAATTACTTAAAACAATGCAGTTACTGATACACAAAACTGCACAGATGGATCATGGATGTGTTGGCAAACATCAGACAGAGAGCATGGTTGAATCAGCACTGTGTTGGTTACTATCATGCTACCCATCTCCAAGGAAAGCTTGATATTGATTAGCTACTAAACTGGGCTAATGCTGGTAGCCAAGTCAGCGACTGCCTTTCTTTNGATTTGCTGATCCTCCCTCTGGGTTCACAATTTTGACTTTCATTCCAGATACCTGACAGATCTCATTGATTTTGGCACTCTAATACCCAATTATTTAACCCATGAATTTGTTTCGAACTGTGAGTTTCTGAAAGTCATCTGAGCAGATAGATCCAAACCTGTGCAATATCCTTTCACCTGTGAAGAGCTGAGTCCAATGCTGCTGATCTGATAATATGCTGGGTAAACAAGGTTAACCTACTGGTGCAGTTTGGCCAAATCCATCTGTGGAATGACATATATCCTTGAATGATAGGTGCTCTAGAGGTGGTTCCTCTAGGTCAAGGTCGAAAAACACAGATGGGATGGTGTGCCTGTTCTGACCACCTGCAAAGGTGATTGGAGAATTTGAGAGTTTGGGCCAGTACAGGATGGTCACACCTTTGGGGAAGAGGGGCTTTGAATGTGACCAGGCAAATCTGGTAGACACACTCAGTGATGGGTTATAGAATGCCAGCGAAGTAATGGCTCACTCAGCTACTCAGACTTGGACTTCTGTACTCTTCTCAGGATTTTGTAGCCATCTTTTCCAGTGAGAGAGACACAAACCTTGGGGAGTCTGGAAGGTTACTGGCAGCTCTGCTATTGGTCAAAAGACTGCTGGTGTCCTCTTCCAGTTTGTGAATCATAAAAGCAAAACATTGAAAGNAAGTGATAATTATCTCAAGAAAATTCCCCTCGGATGCTGATAGGCATTACTCTTTACTGGTGTATTCTTCACCGATTCTCCTTTCTATCTGATGATATTGACAACTTCTTTCCCTGCAAAAGCAGCTTAATGGTCAGAGTGACATTTAATCCATCTTCAGACTCAACAGTATTCATGCATGTGGACAAGAATTATAGGGGATCAGACTTTGAATGATTAAATCTTTGGCACTGAGAAGCATGAAGGCTAAAAGCTGCAGGAATGCAAGTGAGATAAAGATGCAAAAACTTCTCCCTTTCCCTCTCTCCTCTCCTCCTCCAAGTAGACAAGAGAAGGGAGGAGAAGAAGTGAAGGAGGAGGAGGAAGTGAGAAAGGATGGAGGATTGGGTGAGGGCAGCAGTGGGTGTTGCGAGGAGAGATGGTAGGATGCTGTCTTATTGCTGTGAAGAGACACAATGACTACTATGGCAACTCTTTTTAATTTTTTAAATNATTATTTATTTTTATGTATAAAGATGCTTTGCCCTGCATGTATGTCTATGCATTGCTTGCGTGCAATACCTATAGAGGCCATAAGATGATGTTGGAAAGCTAGAACTGGAGTTGCAAATGGTTGTGAGCCACCACATGGGTTCTGGGAACCAAACCTAGGTCCTCTGGAAGAACACCTAGCTCTCTGAGCCATCTCTCCAAATGCCAGCAATTTTTAAATTTTTTTCATTTATTTTCATACCAACCACAGTTTCCTCTCCTTCCCCTCTTCCTGTCCCCTCTCCCTACCTTCTGTCTACCACACCCCCATCTACTCCTCCTCAGTTCAGAAAGGAACAGGACTCCCATGAGAATGAACAAAGCATGGCATATCAAGTTGAGGCAGGACCAAGCCCCTCGCCCTTCATCAAGGCTGGACAAGGCATCCCAAGATGGGGAATAAGTTCCAAAAAGCCAGCTCATGTGCCAGGGACAGGTCCTGATCCCACTGCTAGGGGCCCCACAAATAGACCAAACTATACAACTGTCACCCACATGCAAAGGGCCTAGGCCAGTCTCACTTAGGCTTCCTAGCTGTCAGTCGGAGAGTCAACAAGCTCCCAGGAGCTCAGATCAGCTGTCTCTGTGGGTTCTCCCATCATGATTTTGATCCTCCTTACTTTTACAGTCCCTCCTCCCTCTCTTCAACTGGACTCCCAGAGCTTGGCCCAGTGCTTGACTATGGATCCCTGCATCTGCTTCCATCAGTTACTGGATGAAGGTTTTATGATGACAATTAGGGTAGTCACCAATCTGGTTACAGGAGGTGGCCAGTTCATGTACACTGTCTACTATTGCTAGGAGTATTAGCTGAGGTTATCCTTTTTGTTGTTGTTGTTGTTTTGTTTTGTTGTTTTTTGACCCCGGCAACTCTTATGAACAAAACATTTAATTGTGGGGGCTCACAGTTTCAGAGGTTCAGTCAATTATTGTCATAGCAGGGAACAGAGTGGCATTCAGGCAGACGTGGTACTGGAGCTGAGACTGCTACATCTTTCAGGCAACACGAAGTCAACTGACTCACTGGGTGGTATCCTGAGCATAAGAAACCTCAAAGCCCACCCCAACAGTGACACATTTCCTCTAGCAAGGCCATANCCACTCCAACAAANCTACACCTCCTACTAGTACCGTTCCCTATGAGATTATGGGGGCCAAATACATTCAAACTACCACAGGTGCTTCATATACTGCCTTTCATGGTTTGGCCAAGACCCATTGAGTTTGAGATAATAGCTGTATCTTGCCATTATCTGAGCCTTTGAATCTACCTTCCATCATCTGCCTGTCCATTTTAGAGCCTCTTTGATATTTAATGTGGGACACTGCATCTTTGAGATTCTTGTGGAGAAAAGCATTGCTATAGCTCTAAGAACCATTGCCAGGGCATGACATTCAACATCATGAAAAGGTGCCACATTTTTTTTACCACCCATTCCTATCTGATCTTAGTTCTTTGGTCTTGTTTCTGAGCACCCAGAATTCGTACTTGACTAGACTTCCAGTCACAACTGCAGTCAATTAGATCTTATAGTGCCTTCACAGAAAAAACAAACAAACAAAAAACTCTTTTCTCTTATAGTGGTCTAGCAGTATAGTCCCTATTGGGATGTGCTGATATTAGACTCTCAGTCAAAGGCAATAGATAGAAGGAGAAGTTGATCAAAACTGAAAATGGTAGTGTTATCCTACAATATGTCTGGTTGGAGAACCCTAATCAAAAATTAGGGGGGAGATGTTTATGGATGTCAATGCGATATTTCTGCCTGCCCAGAAAATTCATGGTAATCTAGAAGTACAAGGCTCCCTCTTTCTTTCAACATCCATATCTTAAATGTTCAGGTTCATGTTCTTTCTTGATCAATTTTGTTATGGAGTATTGCATAGGAAGAATTCAATCTTCCTAATGTGCTCATCATACAGTGAGTCCCAGGCCTCATCATCAGCATGATCTGCTCTCTAACTACAGTGGATGACAAGCAAGCCCACTACCTCCTGTGCTTTGATTAATTGATCAGAGCCTATCCTTCTTGGCACACAGGTCACTCTTGGAAATAACTACTTACTTACATAATTTTTCATTCATCACATCCTTCTCCTATGTCTCCAAAGAATCAAAGATTGCATAAGCTAGTGTATCTGCAACTTAGATCATGGTTCACATGTCACAGAGCAAAAGTCTCAGTAAGTTTTTCTGCCTCATTATTGCAGGAACTATAAAATGAAATCTNTTTTTGTCAGCTGGCAATGAAAATTTAATTTTAGAATCTTATCCTTAGTAAAGTCTCAAAGAACTCACTCAAGGAGGTCTTATATCAGGTTTTGAAGGAATGGAGCTTTGAAAAGAGGTATTCCTGTATGAGACATGGTTATTAGGAAAGTTTGTGAAGCAGCTAGGGAAAAAGTTCTAGGTAGGGCAGAAGGTAGGCAACGATGGTCCAGATAAAGAAGTATAGTTAACTGGGCCTCATGGGGAGTTCTGAAGCATAAATCATACTATGAAGATTTTCCTCTCCTGGCTCAGCATCAGTCAGTCATCATCCTAGGTGCAGCCCTAGCCAGTTGATAGGCATGGGGCTAAGTGGACATCTTTGAGGTTAAAACACAGCAGATATCTGATATTCTCATGGACAGTAGCCAAGGCAGCAAGTGCTGCCAGCTGATAATGGGGATCTAGTAGCAGAATCTATTCCATCTGCTATATCCTGCATTATATTATTGAAAAATAATGTAAGTTTATACATTGGCATTTTGAGTTTTAGAGAACTAATTTCATTTCGACAAGATAATTAATCTTTATGATTCTGTTTCTTCTCTAGGAAAACAAATGAGAAGTCATCTGAAGGGATTAAGTGAGAATAAATTTGTAAAAGAGCGAGTAGAGTACTTGCTTCTAATGCATGCGAAATAGATGTTATTTTAACAAAGGAGGCAAAAATTAGCAATTTTTCAGGAAAAAAGATTATGTTTATCTAACATAAAAGCTGATATCTATTTCTTTTCACAAAGATACATTGTGTCACTAATAGAAAACAATGCAATATACTATATAGGAATAAACTTGAATAATATTTAAGGTAAAGAGGTGGCTGTTGCAGGACATAATCAATGTAATTAATGTTGAGAGAAAGAGAGTCACTGTTAGAATTTCCTTTACTATACCACAAGTACCTTTTGAAAAGCTCATTGATAAAGTGTGTTAGATGAGATGCCTCTCACTGAAATAAACATTTCTACAAAGTTCAGGATTTACATTGGCTTAGAATTTGCCNTACATAAGTGACTGATTAAATAAATAATACAAATATGTGGAATTTATTTTCATCATCTGACTCTTCTTTCATGTCTCTTGTTTATTTCAGTTTTACACAATCTCCAAACCTGGTATTTGTATCTGCCGACTCAATTCCTTCTGGGAGGACTTTAACAAGTGCTTNCTGTACTTCGACTATTCATGTAATTCTAAGAGCATGTGTATACAGCAAATGACTCTAATTTACCCAACAGTTTTTAGGTCACCTGTCTAACTATGACTTATATTCCAATTCACTGCACATACAGTTCCTATGGCTTATCATGCTTCTTTAGGATGTTGCTCTCCAGGCAATCATATTCCTTTCATGTTAGTCAAATAGAAATAACTATAGAACCAATATTTAAAATAATTTTATAACTCAATATGGTATCACAGAATAAATTAATTACAAAGGTAAGCAGCAACATGGAATTATTTGGTGAGAAATGTTCTTTAAATATAGCTTGATTCATGCAATCAGCCTTACCAGAGAAGACATATGGTAAATAATATCTTGGGTTTGTCCAAAAACACAATTAACGATGTATGTAAACATTTGCTGTGCCGCAACACATTCTTCTCAAGCATATGACATTTAAAGGTATTTTAGAAAAATAGCAACAAGAAACTGTCAAACATATGTAGCATATATTGTAAGAATCTTATATTGCTTATTCCATTACCCCTGTTGAAACACAGGATGGTCAGGGAAATACTTATTGAGAAAATATTAGGTCAAAAAAGACTTTAAGAGCCAGGCAATGGTTGCACATGCCTTTGATCCCAGCACTTGGGAGGCAGAGGCAGGCAGATCTCTGTGAGTTCGAGGCCAGCCTGGACTACAGAGTGAGTTCCAGGAAAGGCTCCAAAGCTACACAGAGAAAACCCTGTCTCACCCTCCCCCAAAAAAGACTTTGAAGGGGGTGTAGGACTTAACTACATTTTTGATGATATAAACATGTTTCTCACATAACATAGAACCATGGGAATTCCTTTAGCAGTGTGGGTGGCTGCAATGATTGCTAATGTTGACATGAATTTTGAGGTTTAAATGCTTGTTCAAATCAAAATAGACAATCTGATTTCTTTAATCCAGTTCCATGTTTACTGAAAGAAGACGGTGCACACATATCTGTTTATTTAGAAACATAATAATCATCATGATACTTGTAAATATTTAAGGAGAACTTATTTGACTTTAATACAATGTTACTCTCACTTCTATTGCTGCTCAGAATAGCTAAAGCTGGTATCATTTTCCCACATATAAAAATCAGTCACAGTAGATACTGTGACTTACAGTATAGATCTGGATGACTGATGAGCTTTAATTCCAATCTGCTTCCAAACTCTATGATTTGGGGCAAATTTCATAATCCATCCTCAGTTGCTTTTCCATATAAGCAGGGGCAGCAGTAGTGCCGGCTGTTTTCTATAAGGGTGGATGTGTCTATTATGAAAATCCTTTTAATAACCTCCCACTAGGATGGCATTGTGAGCTCTTAGGATGCCCATTTCTTCTCACCAAATATGAGAGACAAAAATAATAGGCACAGGAATTAGGAACTGGCTGATGAAGTGACTCAAGCAATTTCATATAATTTTTGTCTGATGGCTTTTTGTCAACTAAATCTCTAGGCTTGAGATTTTACCAAATATCTTGTTTCTTATCTTAAACCTTATTTAGAGTTGGATGAGACTTGTACAATATTTCATTAAGTATTTTTTTTCTGTGCACATGAGAGATGTTAATCCTTCTCTTTCTCTGTCTCTGTCTCTCTGTATCTCTCTGTGTGTCTGTCTGTCTCTCTGCCTCTGTCTCTCTGTCTGTCTCTGTCTCTCTCTATATATGCTTATGCTCTATCAGGTCCAGTGATCAAGATCCATCAGCAAGCTAGAAAGTGTTCTCTGCCTAAGTTTTTTGAAAAGCTTGTATGTCACTTGTGTTATCTCTTTTCCTTTCATGTTGTACAACATTTTACTTTCCAAGCATGTACTTTCATTATGATAAAGTTTTGATACATAAAATTTGATTTATATAATAGTTATTCAGGTTTTCCATTTTAATCTTCTCTTGNTTTTGATAGATGTATTTTCAAAGAATTTGTTCACTCCTTAAATTTTCAGATGTTTAAAATATTCTTATTTTATTATCTTTTTACTGACTCTTTTGACCATTTTGAATAGCAATGGTTTATATTAACTACACTTCTTTTTTTTTAAAAAAAAGTGTTTGAAATGTAGTTCGCATGTAGCACACTACCCATATTTAAAGGATATAGCATAGGGTATATGTAAATTAATGATTCTGTCACCATATTTAAGTTAATAAATGTCCCATCACTCCTCAGTTTTCTTATTCTTCTTGTCATTCTCCCCATCCTGACTACCCTCAAGTCATCCTATTCCCCAGTCTAATCTCATTTCTGTCCTTGTGGNCTAGTAGTATTTCCCAGAATTAATCTCAAAGAAATAATGCACATACTGTTCCTTTTTTCTCTAACATGTTTCATTTAGTAAAATTATTTTCATTTGTATCTGTGGTCCATGTGTCAATTGTGCATTCCTTTTTATTTCAAAACAAATTCTATTGTATCAGTATGACACAATTTGTCTCCCCATCACGTTGTGAATAGGCCTTCAGATGGTTTACAGTTTTTGTTACACATAAAGCTGCTCTAAACACACATACACTTCTGTTTATGTACATTTTCATTCATTTCTTTAGGGAGTAAATACGTAGGTGTGGAATGTCTCTCATATGGCAAGCACATGTCTAAGTATTAAGAATCTGCCAAATTGCTTCGTACAGTGAACACATTACTGTGCATTTCCAAAGACAGTATCTAAGAGTTTGACTTTTCCATGTGTTCGGCATTTTTAAATATAGCTTTTCTAGTAGGTCCTCAATGTGGCTTCATTCTGCATTTCCTGGTAGCAACAGATTTGTNCCTTCTTGAGTGCATTTATTTTTTACCTTCACATTTTATAGGAAAGCATCCTGTCAAATCTTATATTCTTTTTTAAAACACTGGATTTTTAGTATTATTGTTAGTATATATATTTAGTACTAAGAATTAAAAATAAATTCTGGATAAAATTCTTATCAAACATATACTTTGGAAATATTTTCTCCCACTGAGACCTTTGCCTTCATTTCCTATATACTAGCCACTTGTAAAGAGTAGAGGTTTTGAATTTTAGTAAAGTTCAATATGTCAAATTTTATCAAAGAAATCTTTATCTAACCAACAAATATGCAAAATTTCTCCATGTGTTTTCCTAGAGCTTTTAATGTTGGGCTGTATACTTATGATTGTGAAACATTGTCAGCTAATTTTTCTGCAGTATGTGCTTCTGTATTGATAAAATATATTCTTTCTTTATTGAACTGACCCTATATTTTTGTTATAAGCCACATTGGATTGCATCTAATCTTTGACTAAATTTCATGAATACAGTCCTCAATTTTTTGAACATTTTAAAAACATTTGTTTATTGGTTTGCTTGTTTGTTTATTTATTTAGTGTGTGCTGAGCCTGACTCAAGTCATTAAGCTTGACAATTACCTTTACACACTGATCCATCTTGACAGCTCCTATTGGTCTATCTTTGCAAAAATATGTCACATGCTTATGTAATCAGTGTTTATAATAAATAGTGTTAGAATAAGTTTATTTTAATTCTTTTAACTTATCTTACTATAGCACCACAACCTCCAGTATTATATTCGATAGAAGTGGCAAGATTAGGCATTTTCACTTTTTTCCTGATCTTAGATAAAAAGCATTTGTTGCCCCTTACACCATCCTAGGATATGTGAGCTCAAGGGTTCTTATGGATATAATCACTCATTAAAGTTAAAGTAAAATTTCCATCTTTACTTAACTTTGGAGGTTTGGTGGAAAAGTAATGGATAATGTATTTTGTTAATGTCATTTCTGTATCTAAGATTAATCTATGGCCTGTTTTTTAGATTTTTAATATGATGAATTACCTGGATTTTCAAACATCAAGTCAACTTTTTGTTCTTAGAATACATTTTCCTTGATCTCAATATATAATATTTCTTATTCATTGTCAGCTGTGCTTTTCTACGTGTTCTTAAGAAAGATATAGACCTGTAGGGTTTTTTTTCCCCATAAACTACTAGATAATGGCTTGATAGTATATTTTGGAAATATGTCCTTCTTTTGGGCTTTCTGTAATTATTTTTGTAAAATTGAATTATTTCTTCTTAATATATTTTTTAGGATTCACTACAAAACCATCTCAGTATGAAAACTTCCTTATGGGCAGATCTTTAACTACAAGTTAAATTTTAAAATTTACCTATGTATGTATATAATATACATAAACATATGAATGTATGTGTATCTATGATTATTAAGGCTATTGATTTCTTCTTGAATGAGTTTTATTAAATTCAAGAATTTGCCTTTGTTAAAATATAACTTAATATAGATTACATACTACTGTCTGTGTTGATTTTCTTTTATTTGATTCCTTTTTTTATTTTCTTCTTACATTTAGTATTAGTATTGGATTACCTGTTCAAAACTAGAAAGATGAGATTTATTTTTGTTCTTTTGAAAAATGTCAACATTGTTTTTGGAGGTTAACTTCCAATTCTTTCCTGAATTGGTGGAAGCTGAACTCACAGATCAGTTTGTGGTCCTTACTTTGTTGTGATAGTCTATTTGGGCTGCTTTAGAAATTGATGTAGCTGGACACTTTTCATAGCTTAAAAATTACTTTTTCATAATTCTGGAGGTTTGAAGTTCCAGAGTACCATCCAACTTGCAAATCTTCTCCCTATATGGCAACATAGCCTTTCCATGTAGCCAGGCGCATAGGAGACAAACCAGTATCTACCTGTTCCTAGTTTTATTAATCGATTGATCTTATTGGATTAAGATTCTACCTGAGAGGTACTTGCTTTAACTCCCATCTCAAAATTGCTGTGTAGAAATTTCTTTTCTTCATAACAATTTCATTGGTTGATATTAAAATGCATTTACACTACTTGTCTTAGTTAGGGTTTCTATTGCTATGAAGAAACATCATGACCATGACAACTCTTATAAGGAAAAGATTTAATTGGGGCTAGCTTACAGTTTCAGAAGTTTAGTCCTTGGTCATCATGTCAAGAAACAGTGCTGGAGAAGGAGCCCAGAGTGAATTGGCAGGCAACAAGAAAAGAGAATGACACTGGGTCTGGCTTGATCATCTTAAACCTCTAAGCCTGCCTCCAGGGACACACTTCCTCCAAGACCACACCTGCTCCAACAAGTCCATACCTCCTAATAATGCTACTCCCTACGGGCCTGTGGGGACCATTTTCATTCAAACCAGCACATTCTACTTCCTGGCCCCCATATGGTTGTAGCCATATCATAATACAAAAATACATACAGTCCAACTTCAAATGTCCCCATAACATACCAGTTTGAACCCTGTTTGAAAGTGCAAAATTCAAAGTCTCTTCTGAGACTCATGAAATCTCTTAACTGTAATACCCTGTAAAATTAAAATAAAAAAAGCAAATCACATACTTCCAACATACAATGGCACAGAACGTATGTTACTTTTATTTTTTTTTTAACTTTTTTTAACTATTTACTCTTTTGGCTCTTTGGGGGGCCCACCACCCAGCTCCCAAATAATCACACAGGGAGATTTAATTCTTTCTTATAAATGCCTGGCCTTACCCTGGCTTGTTTCTTGCCAGCTTTTCTTAAATCATTCCATCTATCATTTGCTTCTGGACTTTTACCTTGCTGTATATCTTTCTTTACTTCTNTCTCTGTGGCTTGCTGTATAGCTGGGTGGCTGGNTCCTCCAGTCCTTCCCTCCCTTTCCTTCTTGTTCTCTGATCTTTTCTTCCCAGAATCCTCCTCCTATTTATTCTATCTGCTTGCCAGCCCTTCCTATCCTTTCTCTTGCCTTGATATTGGCTGTTTAGCTCTTTATTAGATAAATCAGGTGTTTTAGATAGGCAAAAGTAACATAACTTCCCAGAGTTAAACAAATGCAACATAAAAGAATGCAACACATCTTTGTATCTCTAAACAAATGTTCCACAGCATAAACAAATGTAAAACATCTTAAAATAATATTCTACAAGATATTACTGTTTCAAAAGAGAGGAAAAGGACCATAGTGAGGAAATACTGGAACAAAACAACACTGAAAACCAGCTGGGCAAAATCCAAACTCTGCATCTCCATGCCTAATGTCAAAGCACTCTTAAGATCTCCAACTCCTTCCAGCTTTGTTACCTACAATACAACTCTCTCTTGGGCTGGTTCCACTCCCTATTAGCAGCTTTCCTCCGCAGGAATCCCACAGCACTGGCATTTCCAACATTTCCAAGGCAGTCCTGGCTTCCCCTTCACAGCTCCACAAAATGGTCTCTCTGGGTCTCCATGGAGGGACACCCCTGACACATCCCTGGTCTCAGTGGCTTTCCTTAGTCACCAAGGAAGATTCCATAAGCCCTTTCTTCTATCCTTGACTCTAAAGTCAGAACCATGTGGCTGAAGCTGCCAAGTTCTGTTGCTTGCTGGGGCTAGAACATGTCCTGCTCATTCAATTACATTTTTACAAG
>LZPO01017593.1:0-17093 GCA_001675575.1 Neotoma lepida | reverse complement strand
GTCTCTGTCTCTGTCTCGTCTCTCTCTCTCTCTCTCTCTCTCTCTCTCTGTGTGTGTGTGTGTGTGTGTGTGTGTGAGTGTGTGTGTTTGTTGCTGTTTTATTTTGTTTTAAGAAAGAGACCATGAAGTTGGATGGCTGGGGCATTGAGGAGGAGTTGGGGGTGGGTAAAAACATGATCAAAATATATAAACAATTATAAAATGATATTAAAAAGATATATACATAAGCAAGTATTTTTATAAAAATATTTTAGTAGCACAAGAACTAATCATAAGAATTAACAAATGGGATCTAGGAAATAAGTTTATTCGTGGCAAAGAAAACAGTCATCATACTAATGAGATAAACTAAAAGATGGGAAAAAATCTTTACCAACTATACATCAGAGAAACATTGATAGCTAAAATATGTAATGAACTGTAAAAATTAAACATCAACCCCCAAATAATCTTATCAGTTAATAGACTAATGAAATGAATAGGCAGTTCTTAAAGAACTCCCAATTTCTAATCAATATTGAGAAGGAATTCAACCATCTTAGCCACCCTGAAAATGAAGACTTGAGATTCATTTCATCACAGCAGAAAATATGGAGAAAGAGGAACCTTTGTATTCTGCTAATAGAAATGTGGTTCAGCTATCAACAAAGTATGTATGTCCAAAGGACTCTATCCCAACAGTCTTAACAGCTAAGAAATAGAATCAGCCTAGCCAACAATGGACAATTATATAAAGAAAATGTGGCACATACAAAGAATAGAATTGTATTTAGTTGTCAAATAAAATGAAATTAGGAAATTTGCAGGAAAATAGAACTGGAGATGATGATGTTAAATGAAATAAGTCAAGTTCAGACAGACAAGGACAATATATTTTACCTACTATCCAAACTTTCTATTTCAATTTGAAACAGGGTCATGATGGTAGAAACTATGCAATGGAGTGGGAAGACACCATAAATAAGGATAAAAATGAAATAATAAGTGAAATACATGGTGCATGAAAACAGAAGGGACGACCATTGTGGGAGAAGAACCAACAGGAAGGATACAGGTGGGCTAGGGGAAATCAGTGTGTGAACTGAAAGTAGCAAAGACCAAATAGAATGATATTTATGCATGAATATGTCTTAACTAAAACCATTACTTTGCTATGTATGTATTTTGACCCACCATTGTTTGAATCTGCACATGCAGAACAGCAACCATGGAGCGGACTAACTGTTCTTAATCTCTAAAATGATGAATCAAAAGGGCATTATATCTTCAGAAAATTGAACAGAATGGTATATACATGATGGAAGATTTCTGGCTTCTCAAGATTATTTCTTTTCCCTTCTTATCCGTACTATTCTAGCTCATTGAGTATTAGACTTTCATATCCATGCTCCAATTCATAAACTAAAAAAAAAAAATGGCATGGTTATGTGTTCAACATGTTAGAAATCTACCTGATCATATTCTGTTCTCTGTTTTTGTTATCCTAGCCACCTTATAATTTATATAATTTCTAGTTTCAGTTTATTATGCTGAGCTAAGTATTTAGTGAATAAGACTAAATTTTTAGGTTTTTTTTTTTTTGACTTTGTATTGGAAAGTGTAGTACTGTTAACTAAATATTTTGGAATTTCCTTTAGATCTTGTGCAGCTAAAATCCAAAAGTGTCCAATGCTCACTATCAATTTTATAATTATAATATTGAGATTTTTACCAAGTATTATAAAATTAATGTGGCTGTTGCCCAGTCTCCTAAAATTCAAATATATTTGCAAATAACAAATTTTTGTAGACAATTATTTTTAAATATTAATGAAGTCATCTGTATTAGAACCTTTTTATCATTTGCATATTTATTTCTATAACTTTACTTTTCCAGATTTATAAGTTATGTGAAATTTACATATAAATATCAATGAAATGGATACTTGAAAGTCGTATTTCCAATGTCATTAGTCTCAAATTTTGAAGCTCTTTTTAACTTTGCTTGTGTATTTGTTAGTCATTCCTTGAGTTCTGTAGATTTAAATATCTTGATGTTGGCACCTAAGCCACATTGCTCCCCTGGCTTGTCGCGCAGCCTAAGTTTTGTGCTGTGATGAGCAGCACTGGTCCATCTCTCTTCTTTTTTTCAGCAAGTCTGACAGCAGTCCATGCTTCCTTTTCATCCTTCCTCTTGCATTATTAGTAAATCTTACTGTGCACATTTGCAGCAATTCAGGATTCGNGTCTGGAAATTTTCCATTATATGCTACTATGATGGCCACTGTGTAAAATGCTGCCATTTGTGATCTGGTCACTAGAAGTAGCCTCTTACTAATATCTATGCTTTTATTCACACTTTCTATTAATCCTATTTTCTTTTCTTTTATAAAGATTGGCTGTAGATATTTTTTAAAAAAAATATTCATAATACAAATCATGCTTCTAATTCAAATCTCTCAGTGGCTTTTCATGACCTTAAAAGGAAAAATGGCAATTCTTTGTTTTACTGTGAAGTCCTCCTGGAGTGTCTTAACAGAATATTTTATTGCATTCCTCATCCACAGCCTAAACACCTATAATCAGAAATCTAGAGGTCCTGTTTCCATTTTCTCCATTACACATATAAGTAAAGTGGTGGTTATATTTAATATTAAGTACACTGATTTCAGAAATAAGAGAAATTATTCTGGGGAAAGAGTATTGTCTCTGTACTAGAGCAAAGTTGAGCCTGCCTGCAGAGGTCTGTTGGCAAGAATCTTATATATAATAAGGAGATATTTTCTTTAGAGGAAGGCTTGCATGATTTTGTGTTATCACCTGAATGACTGTTTACATGTAGAACTGATAGGTGGGTCACACTAAGAAATACATTTGTTATTCTAGAAACAGAAGGAAAGATGTATATTTCTGGAAAACCAGGGTAGACTCTGACTACTTTTCACAGTGTCCCTATATTCTCTGGCTGTGCCAGCCTTCATTTTCATGAGTCTTGACTCTCTTAATAGGTAACTTAATTTGAGGGGTGTGTTGGACATTGATTTAAGGGAAATCAGTTTATGTACTGGCCAAGAAAACATGGCATACTAACCTAGTAACAATTAGAATGTGTCTTTTCTTTCACAAATTGAACTAAAGAAACCTGGGGTAAATCAGGCAATAATGAGAAGGCATAAAGATGTGGTGAGTTCGTGGAATAAGAGCATCAGTGGCCACTGGTAAAGCTCAACTGACACATGCACAGAATTGAGTCAAAAACCCCTAGAGCTGGAAAACAGCTATGCAGAATGAAAACTCAACAGTATTTGTTTACAAGGGCCATAGTAATAAAAGAATGGAAACATCCAATTTTAAAGGTCTGTGCAATAAAAGGACTATCTACATTGCTTCCTTCTTTTGTTAGTTTTCAGAGTTCCTTGGATTCCAAGTTTTGTTTCAGTTCCATTTTCTGTGAGGCTAAATAATTTTTGGTTAAAATTCTTTGTCTCTTTTTGTTTGAGCTAGTAGTCTTTTTCTCTCAAACAAGAGAAGGGAATCTGAACAGCTTAATCAAAACCCACAATTTATTTTAACATTATATCAAAGAAAAAGGACATCGGGTGAAGTTAAACAGACAGAAAGAACACTATACAATTGAAGTGGGAGCCAAGGCTCTTGCTGTAGGGGAGAATGAACTGTCTGCTTCAGGAGACAAAGGCAGATGTGTTTCAAGCATTGGAGTGAGGCAGTATGGAAGAGCTGCAGGTCTTTGGAGGGAATGGACCATGTGGTTAGGACACTACTGGCTGGAACTTGGACAAGTTAGCCTGCCTTCCTCTCACAAACAGAGGTATAGGCTGTGTCCTTTTGGATGGTTATATTTTAAAAAGATAATACCCGGACACCCCACAAAGCTATTGCTGCATTGTAAACCAGCAAAGAGCCTGGGACAAAATTTTCATCTCAAGGGGCAGAGAAGGAATTTTCAGTTTCTAGTGTTCTGAAGTAAATGCTCAAATAAATGTTCTAAGAAGAAGGGGTCAGGGACTCCTAGTCTGAAAGAAGATTGGATAATATTGAGTAAGACTGAGGCAGCACTAAAGTTAAGGGCATTTTATCATTTACCTTGGTAATAAAGACACTGATAACCAAGCTTATGGAAAATAGAGAGCAAGAAGGCTCCAGGGACCCTGATGCAAAAACTATCTTTTGTTCAAACTGCCATCAGAATATATCAAAGTTCCTATTTCATGAATATAACAAACAGCATTTTTGAACCAAATCAGATAGCCTATACATACATAAATACTTAATTTAGTAATTATATTTTTTCATTTATTTGTCAAATATTAATTACATATCTCCAATATACCAGATACTGGTCTAAGCAGTAGGGATTTATTCACAGTAACAAAATATTCAAATGTTCTGTAGGGCTAGAGAGAAGGGTCAGCCATTAAAAGTACTTGTTGTTCTACCAGAGCACTGAGTTCTGCTCCCATTATCCACATCAAGTAAATCAGGACTGCCTGTAATTCCAGCTCCATAAAAATCCCATAACCCTCTTCTAGATTTGGCACACACCTGGCATTCATACACACACACACACACACACACACACACACACACACACAAATACAGAGAAAGAGAGAGGAGAAAGTTTATAAAAATAAATCAATCTAAATTTAAGTTGCTTAATGTGACTATTGACTTCATCATGATTATTTTGAACAAAGATAATCTGTAAGTTATGCATAAGGAACCTGTGAGAGACTCTGGAGTTGCCCACGGCCTTGGTGGATTGAGGTGAGTGTAATTGCAGAAGGAAGGAAATATTCAAAATGAACCAAGAAGTGGAGAATAGAAACATCTTGACAAGCACAGTCAGCCAAGCTTAACTTCCTTTCTGAATTTGTACAGGACCAAGCTTCTAGATCCCAAGAGAAGTCTTGGTTAATAACTTCCCTATAATAATGAGCTGCTGCCTGCTACCCACATGTGCCTCTAGAAACCCAAACCTCATACATATCTATCCTTTGTATCATGAGATTTCACATTATTTATGTTTATATTTGTGGTATACANTTTCTATCATAAGAACCCATCAGCTCAAAGCAGGAAAACAATCAAATCAGGTCTCATAGTTCTGTGGCTTCAGGAACTCTATTCTTTTAGTTTCACCTCCTTTAAGGATTTTAACCTAAGAATGTTCCTCTTTTCAAATAATGTCAAAATGATTTCCAGTAAATAAACACAAAATGCAAGGGAAGGAATTATATCATTATGATTCTCTTCGCATTTGTTCAAAGGGTATTTCTTGCTACTTGCACATGCAGTCAGTTTTGAGAAACAGTGGTATGTGGTTGTACACTCACATATATTTTTCACTTGACTGGTTAGCTATTTACTCTTTGGCTTGTTGATGGCTCCCCTAATTGGATAGAAAAGGTGTAGTTATTCACCACACTATAAAATATTGAAAGGTGACAGAAGGAAAGCACTTTACTGGTCTTGTGGGAGAAAAAAATGCTTATCTGTAATTGTTTTGCTCTCTGAAGAAATATATCAGACTGCCATTTCCACATGAACTTTCTAGATATAGTGTGACCCACTATTTTAATGTCAACAGAAACAAGCCCTTGTAGAGTGTCTCTGCTTTTTGTATGCTCTAGTTAACCCGAGGGACCTTTCAGCTGTAATTTGCAGAGAAAANCTGTAGCCTGGCATTCGAGAGGTATAAACTGATTTCTGAGCAATGTTGTAGCATATAGAGTGATAAATTGTGGACAAAAGTAATGAAAATAAGAATAGAGAAGTAAATCACTTAGTACACTGCTGAACACTCACTAAATCACTTAGTACGCTGCTGAACACCCACTAATCATCCCTAAGCGTAAACAGCTTTGGACATCATTGTCTGCAAAAAGATACCAGGAAAAAAACAAACAAACAAACAAAACACCAGATTCTAACTCAGAAATCCTGTCAGTTCTGTTCAAAGTGAGCTTAATTCTATACATCTTTCACAATCTTGAATGAGTACTAATTCTGGAGCAGAAATGAGACCTGAGATATAGAGGGAGTTCTTGGATNCCTCAAGTAAGCTTGTGAACTGGAGCAAGGTAGTATTAGCTGGAACATGGTGGTGACCTTTCCACTGTAAGCCTATCTCAGTCATCTGCCCTCACCTCATGGCTATACACTGCATCTTGCTTCCCAAGCTCAGGAACCATGGAAGTACTATCTAGTGCACATGACATGGCTTCACCAAGATCCCAATCTTGAAGACTCTGGGTACATCTGAGATTCACCCTTTCTGTGAAGTGACACAGAAATCTTGTTGTTGAAGATGCTGCCTCTTCTGCAGAATATGTTTTTGGCATCTTTGTTAAATAGTAGATCACCATACTTATGCATACTCATATTTGGGCTTTAAATTTGCTATATTGGTCTACTCTCTAATATAGCTTGTGGTGTGGACTGGCAATCCCCCAAGCACTATTATTTTTGTTAAGGATTATTTTGGCTATCTGGGATCTTTTGTCGTTCTGTTTATATTTTGAGGATTTTTTTATATATTTTTGGGAAGAATGAGATAGAAGATTTGACTGGGATCACATTGAATCTGTAAATGGGCATTTTTATAGTATTAATTCTACCAATCTATGAGAATGAGCTATCCTTCCATTTTTAATACTTTCTTCATAGATTTAAAGTTTTCCTTATATATGTATTTCACCTTTGTCAGGTTTAATGCTAGTTATCTTGCTTTCTTTGAAGGTATTGTTAATGGATATATCTCTGTGATCACTTTCTCTGTTGTTGGTGCTTAGAAAAAAGCTATTCATTTCTGTAAACTAATTCAGTACCTTCCCACATTGTTGAAACTGTTGATCAATTTTATATGATCAACATATATATATATATATATATATATATATATATATGGTAGAATTTTGGGGATCTCTTATGTGTAATAACCCATTGAATTCATTTGTGCTACCCAAACAGGCATGGGTTATGGGGCCCTGCACTGGAGCATATTAGACCTCCAGGGGTCACACCTTTAAAAAAATTGACTCTCCCTTTCCCAGAAGCCATCAACTGTCTATAGGAGTTGTGAGACTTCACTCTCTCCATGGTAGAATATTTACTGGCTTGATTTTGTATAGGTCTTGTGCAGGCGACCACAAGGTTGTGAGTGTATGGTGGTCTTCTCATAGCCAGAAGATAATGTTTTAATCTAGTCTTCTCCAACTATCTGCTCTTAGAATTTTTTCACACCATCTTCCATGATGGTCCCTAAGCCTTGGTGGGAAGTATTGATATAGATGTCTCATTTATGTTTGAGAACTCAACTGACACTTGTTCTTTTTGTGGCACTATTGGTAAGTGTGGTTTTGTTGGAGTATGGCCTTATTGGAGAAAGTATATCACTGTGAAGGTGGGCTTTAAGGTCTCATATAAGCTCAAGCCACACCCAGTATCTCAGACTACTTCCTCTTGCCTACAAGCCAAGATGTAGAACACTCAGCTACTTTCTCCAGCACCATGTCTTCTTGCACACTACTATGTTGCATCATGATGATAATGGACTAAAGGTTTGAAAACATAAGCCATCTCAATTAAATGTTTTACCTTTACAAAAGTTGCTGTGGTCATGGTGTCTTCTCACAGCAATAAAAACTCTAACTAAGACAGAAGTTGATACTNGGGTATTGCTATGATAGCCCTGACTACATTTTTGTTTGGAATAGTATGGACTTTGTGAATTTGGGTTAGGAAAGCAGTGAAATGCTTTAAGTGCTGCTTAATGGGCAATTCTAGGAAGATCATTGAAGACAGTGGTCCTAAGGGTAATTTGAATTGTAGGGGGCTGTCTCCAGAGGTTTAAAGGAGAAAAATTTTATTATGTTGCCCAGAGATCGTCCTTGTGATACTTTTGTGAAGAATGTGGCTGTCTTTTGTCCTTGTCAGAATAGTCTTAGGCTAAAGTGAAGAGTTTTGGATTAATCCCATTGCCAGAGGAAATCTCAAAACAACCTGGTATCTACTTTGTTGTGTGGTTACTAGTGTTCATGCTTATGAAGATTTCTAATGAAAAGGTGCAAGGTGAGCAAAAAAAAAAATACAAGATATAGAACAACTTGAGGAGAAAATGAGCATCAGGAATGGAGTTAAGAGGAATGAAGTTAAGTCCTCTTTTTGAGGAGATAAACAGATTAAGAAATGGAATAAAGGGAGGGGTGGCCTTAGGGCAAGATGCCACCTAGATATGTTTTCTCTTATACACATCTAGATGTGTATAAGAGACAGGAGTAAGAGGAATGAAGTTAAGTCCTCTTTTTGAGGAGATAAACAGATTAAGAAATGGAATAAAGGGAGGGGTGGCCTTAGGGCAAGATGCCACCTAGATANGTTTCCAATTTATGAAAAGGAATTAAAGAAAAGCTTAGAGCCAGTGTGGTGGCCCATGCCTTTAATCCCAGCACTTGGAAGATCTCTGAGTTTGAGGCCATCCTGGTCTACAGAACAAGTTCCAGAACAATCAAACTTAGGCAGTGATGGATACCATTGAAAACCGAAAGTTGTGGAATATGTAATTGAACTAGGGGCCATGTTCCAGCCCCAGTAAGCAACAGAACTTGGCATTTCCGCCACATGGTTCTGACTTTAGAGTTAAGAATAGAAGAATGGGGCTATGGAATTTGCTTCTTCAACAAAGGAAAGCTGCTGAGGCCAGGCACTTGTCAGGGGTGTCTCTGAATGGAGGCCCAGAGAGACCACTGCTTAAAGCTAAGAAGTGGAAGCTTGGATTGTCTTGGAGACCCCAAGATGTTGGAGATGCCAGAACTGTGGGATACCTGCCAAGAAAAGCTGCTAAAAGGGAGTGGAAGCCAGCCCAAGAAAAAGTATGTTGTAGTCAACAAAACTGAAAGGAGTTCAAGATCTGAAGACAGTTTTGACATCAGACATGGAGATGTAGAATTTGGAGTTTTCCCAGCTGGTTTTCAGTCTTGCTTTGGTCCAGTATTTCCTCACTTTATTCCATTCCCTACATTTTTTATTGTTAATATATATCCTGTGCCATTATATGTTGGAATTATGTAATCTGCTCTTTGATTTTGATTTTATAGGGAATTACAGTTAAGAGATTACATGAATCTCAGAAGAGACTTTGAACTTTAGACTTCTAAATATGTTTGAGACTGTGGTAGAGTATGGGGACTTTTGAAGTTGAACTGAATGCATTTTTGCATTTTGATATAGCTATAAGCCTTCGGGGGCCAGAGAGTGGAATGTGATGGTTTGAAAAAAAATGGCNCCCAATGAGTGGCCCTATTAAGATGTGTGGCTTTGTTGGATTAGGTATGCCCTTGTTGGAGGAAGCATGTCACTGTGGAGGTGGGCTTTGAGGTCTCATATATCCTCAAGCCACACCCAGTCTCTCAGACCACTTCCTGTTGCCTGCAAGCCAAGATGTAGGACATTTGACTGCTTCTTCTAAATCATGTCTTCCTGCAAGCCACCATTTTGCACTATGATGATAATTGACTAAATCTCTGAAGTTGTAAGCCATCCCAATTAAATGTTTTCTTTATGAGTCACTGTGGTCATGGTGTCTCTTCACAGCAATAGAAACCCTAACTAAGACACCCTCATAACTTTTATACCACTATTGCACTTATGGTTTTATTTTGCCATAGTTGACACTATTGTTCACAGGGGGTCACACCTGGTTGAGATTGTTTGTGACTGCTCCCACGCTGCAGCCTGCATAGCATCTTCCAATATTATGAAAGCTATTCACCAAGGAGGAAGCCTCCTGACCAATACCAAATTGATTTCTCCATGTTCACTGACCAAAGTGTGTGGTATCCTCAGTAAAAGAAAATTTCAAATAACAAACTTAACTGATAATTTTTTAAATGAGGAATCCAATTTCTAAAATGAAAATAGTACCTGATTATTAATTCTAAATGCATCCTTAAAGTCCAGAAAGATAGGAACTGATAAATGTCCCTTTCATTTCACAACTAGTAATTATTTTCTTTTGTTCATGTATTCTCATCATATATTACATCTATTTGATAAATTACATACTTCCATAGATGAGTCTTTGTAATACATTATTTCAATTATTTTGTTCAAGGTATATATATTAAAATAATTTTGTTGTTTATGATTCTTTGACAAATTTGATTGTGGTCAGTTAGCTATCAGAATAAAGAACAAAAGGACATGGTGAATCTATTCCATTTTCTTGTGTTTCTGTTGTGGAAGGTAAACTCTATATCCTAGTTTACTGTTATTACAAGTCAGAAACTTCATTCTCTGTAAACATTCTATTCTAAAGAATGAGGTCTCTGGGTTTGTTTGCTTTCTATTGTTTGTAGAAGATGGGGACATTTATTTACAATGTGTGTTTTAAGGAAGAGTAGCTTGATGTTCAAGTAACAGAGATACTTACCTTGAAACCAGATTGATTGGGAAAGAAATCAAATCAAATCAAAACTTGCAAGGCACAGAGCTAAGGATTCTGTAATATCCTTGTTCAGGGGGAGTTATTGGGAAACTGATCATAGGATAAACTTCTGTGCAGAAACTGAAATGANCAGATGTATGAGCAGGAGAGCATTATTTTAGAAAACAGTCATCTCCCAAAATCACGTTTATATTACAGCTGTATTAGCAATTGTTTGTGTGCCATTTCATTTCTGAGGTTTAAATTGGTTAACAATGTTATTTCTTTTACGATCAATTTTTTATCATTGAGTTGGCTGACTAATTTATGCACTAGAGTTTATATGTCTGTCTGTTTCAGTAATATAAAAATAGTAGAAAATAATGATACAGTAATAAAACATTTATATACTGAGAAATAAATTGGTGTCACTGAAACTGTAGAATGCAAGGCAAAAATAATGGGAATATGTGACTATCTTGGTTTGATGTTATCACCCCACATGGTGACTTCCCCATTAGGTGGAATCACTGCTGACCACATAGAGATACATGTTTAGTATTCTTTGCATTCGGCAGAATGTAGTAGCAAGAGTTTTGGCTGACATATATATTTTTAATATTCTTACTTTTGCCCTTCCCTATTCTCTTTTGAAATTCTTATACACAGGCAATTTTGCCTGGGGGTTTGAATGGACTCCCAGAACCCCTCTTCCTGCCAAACAAACTCAGGCAGGTCAGAGGGGGTCTCAAAAATCCTGAGGGCTTGCTTGTAGTATGGGAGTTTGAATAATTTAGTTTCCTTCCTAGTACACTTGCCTGTTTTTTTGTTTTATTGCGCAAAACACTCTATTTGATCTTTGAAGTGCAAACAAGCATTTTGGTGTGGGTAAATAGCTGTGAGTTCTCCATTAGATATGTCTACCTCACAATGGAGGCACATACCAAAAGATCATATATTCCGGTTGGGAGTTTTGGACTCAGGCAGACCAATTCATTCACTACTTAGTGCTCACAGGAGCATGAGCAAGTTACTGTACTTTATGGTTGCTTTTTTCCCCAGGATTGGGTTGATGATGCTTATTTAGTAAATTTTCATTAAGATGCAAAGGGTTGTGTAAATTTGCTTCAGATAGTACTGATTTTAAGAAGGCCCTAAGTAAATGAGTCTGTCTGGAATATTATTAATTTGAACTTAGAGTTGAGCTCTTTTGAGTTAAATAACTTGTGACAAAAGCCAGACTCTGTACTTTTTTAGCTGCAAAGGTTACATAATATTGCTGTACACCCATTTTGTTTGTATACACAGATTCCTAACAGGATATGATCTATGTGCTCTTCAATGCATTATACATGGCTCTTAAATCAACACTAGATACACAGTTAACCATCAAAACTACTTTTGGAGAAAATGGATTATACTAAAGATTATTAACACTTGGTACTCTCAATGATACTACGGAAAAAAATAAAGAAAACTTGACTTTGTTTCAATGAATTTTGCGCTTAGCTGTAAATTGTGCTCATTACTAAGGTCTCAGGTTCCTGTTTTCTTAATTAGTTTTGAATTCTGTTCCTACCTTTGGTATGGTGTCTTGAAATGTGAAGAGTAACATAAATTCAATGACCTTGCCAGTTCTAAGCAATGTCCCCTCTATGGGTCAGGGGCAGTTGGATCTTAAAATCCAGAGACAGGCCACTCTTTGGTTTTACAGCAAAGTAATGGGTGTTCTGTTGCTATTTTTAGGAATCTTTGTAACCTGAGCCCATGCTTAGGCTAATGAGCCTGCAGTTCTATGTGTGGAATGCTGTCAATTTAAGGGTTTATATAAAGTATGAAAAGAGTGAACACTGAGCAAACAGCCATTCTGAAGCAAGTACTTTGCTTTGTTATATAAGTAATTGTGTAGAAGATAGAACAGATCATTTCTACCCTCCAATAGCCTGTGTGTATCATTTGGCAAAATCAAGCTGTAAACCTGCATTTACATGATTTGAAGTTTTATACTATTTATTTCTTATTTCATTCTTTAATTTGTTTTCAATTTCTAATAATTGTTTTTCTTCAGTAGTTAGCAAGCTGTCCAAATTTAGTTTTATGGTAAGATTTGAGTGTATCATTTTACTTTTACATCTTGATGGATGTTATTTGTATTAGAATATAAATGGTTTGTACTGAATTTCAAATCAGTAGCGACTCAGGCTCTATTCTGACTTGTGTTCTTGACAGTAATTCATCTTTCAGTTCACATTCTGTCAACATCACTGCCCTGTGCTGAGTTAAGTGAGGTCAAGAAAATTGCTTACTTCATTTTAAAATTCATTTCTGTTTTTATTTATATGTATGTGTGTGTGTGTGTGTGTGTGTGTGTGTGTGTGTGTGTGTGTGTGTGTGTGTGAGTGTGTACCCCCAAAGACCAGAAANGGATATCAGATCCACTGGAGTTGGAATTACAGGTAGTTGTAAACTGCCCAATATGGGTGCTTGGAACTGAACTCAGGCCCTGTGGATGTGCTGGAAGTGCCCATAATTGCTGAACAATCTCTCCAACCCCATGCTCACTTCACTCTTAAAGTTTTTCAAATAATAACCCTTAACCCTTAATTATTTATTTAGCTTTTATGGAATTAGCATATTGTATTAAATATAGTGTGATGCAGTGAAGGGCAGAACTCTTGGCTATGGCTCTTTTCTCAGGAGACTTTTCAGGGGTGGGGTGGAACAGGGCTTAAAATGTTGTCATCTATGTATTTTCTTTTGCTTTTAGGGTACAACAAATTTTGCCATAGTTGTACTCTTGATGTAGAGGTTTCTGTTGTCATGTGAGTAGCACCTCTTCGCCAATCTTGAGGTCCACCCCTTGAAGGCATCTAGGCTGTGGCAGACTACCAGTTCCTAGGCACTTCTTTCTGCCTGTTCCACAAGAGACCTGCTCAAATAACTGCACAAGCCCATTCCAGCTAATGATTGATTATATGTATCATGCAATGTGTTTTTATTGCCAATATGTAACAAATACAAAGCTCTTCTACAAAATGCGAACAGACACACCTTCTATTATAACAGAAATAGAACTGTTGTTTTAGCCTTCCAATGAAGACAATAGTAGCTTTCCTGTGGGATGAGGGACCCATTTTAGAAAATGCAACTTCTAGATATGTACACAGATGATTTTGTATGTGTCTAATCAAGCATAGTTTTTATAAATATATACATGACTAAATTATATCCTGTTGAAATGTTTTTCTATTCCAAATAATTTTAGTGGAAATAAAAAAAAGTAAAATAATCTATTTCTAAATACAGTTTTAACAATATGAGATTTTATATTTATGTGCAAAAATAAATCTATAATTTTCAGAAATTAACTCAGAAAAACAAGTATGAGCCTTCATTCAGTAACTGATGGAAGCAGATGCAGAGACCCACAGCCAAACACCAGGCCGAGCTCCAGNAGTCCAGTCTAAGAGAGGGAAGAGGTATTCTATGAGCAAGGGACATCAAAATCNTGATGAGGAAACCTATAGAGACAACCAAACCAAACTAGTGGGAACTCCTGAATTTCAGACCAACAGCTGTGGAACCTCCATGGGACTGGACTAGGCCCTCTATATAAGCAAGACAGTTGTGTAGCTTAATTTGCTTAAGGGGCCCCCAGCAGTAGGCTTAGGATCCATCCCCAGTGCATGAGTAGGCTTTTTGGGGCCCACTACCTATGGTGGGACACCTTGCACAGCCTTGTTGAAGGGGCAGGGGCTTGGACCTGCCTCAGCTGAATGTACCAGACTTTGCTGACTTCCCATGGGAGGCCTTACCTTGTCAGAGAAGGGAATGGGGTGTGGGTTGAGGGGGATAGGTTGTGGAGCAGGAGGACAGAAGAGAGAGGGACCTGTGGTTGGTATGTGATCAATTAAAATTAAAAAAAATAATTAAAAAAATGTCTCCTGCCACAAGTATAAACTTCAAGAGTGAAAAAAGCATAGCTTTTGCATGCTCTTTGAACAGTCTTCTTCTTTGTATGTATGTTTATGTGTATGTGGCATATGCACATATAACATGTGATAGGAAGGGTTGGCTTGCCCATCCTTGCATATATGGATGGAGGCTGGAGGTTGATGTTAGGTGGCTTCTATCATTCTTCACTTTTTTTCCATTTTTGGAGATAGTGTTTCTCTCTAAAACTAGATTAATTTGCCCGCCAGCCCATGGAATCTTCCATTCTCCACCTACCCAAATGAAGTTGCATGCCTATGCCAATACACTCAACTTTTACTTGTGTGCTTCAGCTTTCAATTCCTGTCCTAATTGGTGTGAAGTAAGAACTTTAACAACAAAGCCATTTCCTAATATTTCTTTTTTTATTGTAGCTTATAGCATTAACTTTTTTGTAAAATAGTGCTCATTAGTACTATCTATCCCCAAACCAAACACTGGAAAATCTCAACACAGATAGTCTCTGAATTATTTCACAGAAACATGATTTTTGATATGAATGTCAAAATTGATTCAGCTCTTGAATTGTCAGTATATTCTAGAATTATGTTGTCAACACCTTAAAACAATGGTTTAAAGTCATTGAGAGGATTTATACTCTGCTCAAGATCCTCTTTCATTATCAATCCCTTTTAGCTAACATACAAAGTACTGGAGAGATAATTCAGATGTTAACAATANTTATGGCTCTTCCAGAGGACCAAAGGAGAATTCCCACGACATACATGGTGGCTCACAATCACCTATACCTCCAGTTTCAAGGGATCTGTCAACTTCTTCTTATCTCAACAGATATAAGGCAAAAGTAGTACATAGATATTCATGCAGGCAATACACCCATGCACATAAAATAATGAATAATTTAATATATTTTAATCAGTTTGTTAACTGTTTTCTTAGTGCCTGTTCTATCTGTGTTCTGCTTAGAAAATATTTTACTGTCCCAAAGAGTTCAAGGCTATTCCTCACTTTCTCTTCTATCAGATTCAGTGTATCTAGCCTTATGTTGAAGTCTTTGATTCATTTTGAGTTGTAGTATTCAGGGAGATGAGTATGGTTCTATTTACATTCTTCTACATGCAGTCATCCAGTTTGACCAGCACCATTTGTTGAAGATGGTGTCTTTTTTTCCAGCATGTATTTCTGGCTTTGTTATAAAAAAAAATTAGGTGTCCAGGTGTATGGATTTATGCCTGGGTCTTCAATTCTATTCATTGATCAACATGTTTGTTTTTATGTCAGCACCATGTTGTTTGTATTATTATAGCTCTGTAGTACAACTTGAGATTGGAAATGGTGATATCTCCAGCAGTTCTTTCATTATTTGGGATTGTTTTAGCTATCCTGTTTTTTGTGTTCCTATATGAAGNTGAGAATAGTCCTTTCAAGTTCTGTGAAGAGTTGTGGTTGAATTTAGATAGAGATTACATCGAATCTGTAGATTACCTTTGGTAGGATGGCAATTTTTACTATATTAATCCTACAGATAGATCCTTAAGCCTGGGAGATCATTCCATCTTGTTTTACCTTTTTCAATTTCTTCCTTCAATGTCTTAAAGTTTTGGCAGGTATTTACTTATATGTGGATATTAGCTGTTATGTTTTTGGTAAACAGACTAAAGTCCATACAGCCACAGAGGTTATGTATAGAGTAACAGACTATGTGGATGTATAGATCTTTCTAGGAAGGGGAAATAGAGTAGATAGGTATGACTGAATGGGGTGTGGGCCTGGAATTGGAGGATGAAACAGAAAGAAGAGGGAAGAGGGGAATGAGAGAGGAAATATGAGGAACAGCTAAAACTAAGGACCAGTTCAGAACTTGCATGGAAACCTAATACAGTAGAATAGTGGTTTTCTACCTTCCCAATGCTATGACCCTTTAATACAGTTCCTTATGTTATGGTGACCCCCAACCATAAAGTTATTTTTGTTGCCCCCTCATAATTGTAATTTTGCTCCTATTATGATTGTAATGTAACTATTTTTTTGTATATAGATGTTTGCTAAAGGGTTGCAACCCATAGGCTGGGAACCATTGCAGTAGAATATTCCTAAAGTATACATATATATGAAGATGATCTAAATGTAATTGCCAAATAAGTGGGGAGATGGAGCCCCAACTAGGCATATCTTGTTACCAAATGGAACCTCCAGATATGATAATGGGTTACATAAAATTGAGTTGTTGACAAAAGTGGCCCCATGAGAACCCCCAAACAACCAAGACTATTTTCTTTTCTTTCTTTTTTTTTTAATGCTTCTAGGATCCAGACAAGTCATATATATGAGTNATGTAGANTGTGTCCNAGGCAATAAGGANTAGTAAATTGTAGCATCNNNCCATTGCTCACTGCTGTCAAATGAGAGCAGGGTCCACTATTTGCTAGGTTCTCCGAAGTATATATTTTTTTTAAAAGAAATGATGCCCAGTGACTGGGCAAAACCCAAATTTATTTTATGTAGCAGTCATTCTAGAGTCCTTCCTGTTAGGTAGCCTCCCTGGGTCTGTGGGTTGCAGAGTGATTGTCCTTTAGTCTATATCTAGTATCCACTTATCAGTGAATACATACCCTATTTGTCCTTCTGAGTCTGGGTTACCTCACTCAGGATGATATTTTCTAGTTCCATCCATTTGCCTGCAAATATCATATGGTCATTGTTTTTCTCTGCTGAG
>LZPO01017592.1:78403-97847 GCA_001675575.1 Neotoma lepida | reverse complement strand
TAGAAAGCAGCATGTAATAGCACACAGGTAAAGCCACGTGGAACACGTGGCGACATAGATTCATAAAATGGGTTAATTTAAGATGTAAGAGCTAGCTAGCGAGAAGCCTGCCAGGGCCATAGTTTAAAAATGATATAAGCCTCTGTATGTTTATTTGGGTCTAAGCGTTGTGGGAGCCGGGCGGGATAAAGACTGAGACCAGACAAACTTTCGTCTACACTCTGACAAATTCATAGAGAGGTATCCCACACCAAACACCAGAGGTTTTCTTTAAGACAGTGGTTCTCAATCTTTCTAACACTGAGACCTTTAACACAGTTCCTCATGTTGTGGTAACACCCCAACCATAAAATTATTTCATCACTATTTCATAACTGTAATTTTGCTACTGTTATGAATCATAATGTAAATATAGGATNTGCAGGATATCAAAGGGGTCATGACCCACAGTTTGAGAACCATTGCTTTAAGGGCTCGTGAATTCTGGAGCCACATTACCCACTCATGTAGGGTATCTCCATTTCAAGCTGTTCATTTTAATTAAAATTACTTAATTATTATTGTATGTGTGTGATGTGTATGTGGGAATGCATATGTACCACAGCACACTTGTCTTCTGACAAGTTTTTAGAGCCAGTTTTCTGCCTGTCTTTATGTGGGTTCTTCTAGGAATAAACTCAGGTCATCAGGCAGAGCTTCAACCCATGAGCTAGCTCATTGGCTTAATTTTTTAATTATATTTTTAGTTTTTTTAAATATATTTTTAGTTTGTAAAGCAGGTTTATAGATGACTTTTTCACACATCCGCAGTTTTTTTGTTTTTTTTAACCAACTGAAGAGCTGACCTGCCTCTGTCTCAGGCTGGAAAGCCATCTTATAGAAAAGACAACTGCGTCCATTCTTGTTCATGATTAAACCTCTGTTTCTCAAGGATTGGGCTCTGCCCCACTTGTAACCTTAACTCCAAGAATAGCAATCATGTCTTTGTTTCAAAAAGTAAATAACCATCTTGCAACCCCACCTTTCTTTCAGAAGGCTTTTTATGGCTACTTTGTTATAACTACCTTGTTACCATCACCCTGCAATCATGTCTTTGTTTCAGGAGGTCATTATGACTAACTTGTTATATTTATGTTCTGCTCCTATAACCCTACCTGTTTTTTCCACCAAACCCCCCATTTAGAGACCCCCTACCCCTGAGCTAAAAAAGCCCTGTCTTCCTCACATCTAATGCTGACCTCTTGAACCCCACCTTAGAGGGAGGCAGCCTGTGTACAGAAATAAGAAAGCTTGCTTTAATTAATTGCTTGCTTTAATTAATTTGGTCATGAAGATTTGGGTCAGTGGTCTTTTTCCTCTTATCTTTGGCATTAACACAATCCCAAAGCGTTTTCCTCGCCTACTTGGATGTTACCTGTGTTGATTTTCTGCTTGCTTTAGTGCCTCCCCTGCATGGCTCCTTCACTNCTTTCTGATCTCTACAAACACTAACTTAAACACAGAAATCTAAAATTTAAAAGCTAGGATTTGTGTATGAGAGAGAACATATTGTTTTTGTCTTTATGGACCTGGATTATCTCACTCAGGATAGATTTCCAGTTCCATCTATTTTCTTGATTTGTTTTTTATGGTTGAATGTAATTTCTTCCTGTGTATTGTTAGGTCTGAAACCTGGGACAAATGGCTAACTGAGGTGCCTATTTAATATCTCAAAGTGGACCTGGCCACTGGGTTCTCCCTGCATCCTCCAGTCCTTACATGTTACTGGGTATGGCTGGCATACCTGGCCTCCTACCCTAAGCTTCTCCAGTCCATGAGCTGGGCTGCCCTTCCCCCACCTGCCCTTCCCTATATAATCCAGCTATTTGGGTTACCCTCCCTTTTGTCTACCCTTTACTCTCTGGGCTCCCTCCTCTCCCCACATGGCCCAGCTCAGGGTCATGTTCACTTAGGACTCTCCCAGATGTCCCCGCCTCTGGCTATGCTCTCCCTCATATCTATAATAAACCCTCTCCTCCACTATACCTAGGAGCAGTCATGTCCTCCTTATTTTTATCATTCATGTACGTACTCCTGAATGAATCCTCAGGAGTGGTAGACCTGGGTCATATGGAAATACTGGCTTTAGCTTTTTGAAAACNGCTGTACTGATTTCTATAGTGACAGCACTGGTTTAGATTCTTACCAACAGTGAATATCCTCACCAGCATCTGTTGTCATTTGATTTATATATTTATTTTTTACTAGTCATTGTGGGGTGAGATGGAATCTGAAAGTAGCTTTTATTTGCTTTTCTCTGGTGGGCAGTTATGTTAAACTTGTTTTCAGTAGCTACCATATTTCTTCCTCTAAGAACGNTGTGCACTACCATAGCCCATTTTTGACTCAGTCATTGCNTTTGTTGTTGTTAGGGAATGACCACAAAAAGGTGTACCCCATGACAAATGAATTTCAGATAAACAATCATTTTATTTATTCTTTAATTTACCGTGAGAATGGGCCATGCTGTTTTTGTCCATATAGTGTTCTTATGCCAAAAATTATTTAAAAGGAATTCAAGTTTCATGGGCTATCCTGTACTCCTCTGACTCCCCACCCCCACCCCGGTAGCAGTACTCTGTAATTGAGTCCTCTGTCCAGTTCTCTGCTAACTCTCATATGCTGAAAGTGTCCTTTCACAGCACAGGTGGGTTGGTTGCCAACGGAAGCCCTTCCTGGGGCCTGTGGCTCCCAGGTTTGTTCCCTACAGATTANCCCCCACTCAGCTGCTCTGTGGGTTGTGCTAGAACACAATCATAATTANGTCAGTCCCCTCCTCAAATCCTTCTATGCGNTTCTCTCAAAACCGAAGGCCCATCTTCGCCCTGTCGGCCTCATCTCTGCTCCTTCTTNCACAGTTGACTGGCTCTGGCTGTAGAAAGGTCTGGTTGCCCTGAGAGCTTGCTGAGCTTGTATCCTTTTGTATCCACTGCTCCACTGTCTGGAAGCTCTTCAGACCAGTGTTTGTGTAGATCAGCCCTCTGGGTTCTATGGCCTTGGCTCAAGTGTCTCAGCAAAGATCATCTTTGACATCCCAGCTGAAGGGAGCTGTCATCCGTCATTGGTCACTTTCTGGCAGATTAATTCATTTCTGCTCTAACAACTCAATGCCATTCAAATGGTCTCCGTCACTCATGTGTTGGTCTTGTCAATGTGTCGCCTCTCTGGGAAAGTCACCCATCTTTGTGCTTCTCCCTCACCAGTGTCTCCAGCCTGTGGGGGAGGATCTGGTGCAATCTGGGAGCTCTAGGGGTAATGAAATCAGTTAATCCTATAGAATGAGGGTTCTGTGTCTGCAAAAGCAATCAGTCGCACAGAGTGAAGTGCTGTTTCCCTGAAAGCAGATATCTGAAGTAGGGCTGATCACAGGCAATTCCTGAGGAGAAGACGTGTGTGCATCTAACCTTTCATGGAAAGTTTTCAAGGTAAGTGTGTGTGAGAGAGAGAAAGAAAGAAACTAAGGGAAGTAGCAAGTTCAGGTGAAGTCTTGGTCCAAGCCTGACCACCAGGAGACACAAGCTAGATTGTACCCTCTTGTGGCAGGCAGGTGCATCCTGAGAGCCTATTAACACCAGGGGTTTAGGCTCTCAGTGCTGGCTGATGCAGCAATACTAACCAATAGACAGTTATTTGATGAAGGTTTTCTGACCATATGACCNACCAGCAAGAAACAGTACAGCAGCTGAGGAGCAGGTACACAGAGCTAGTAAGGGTGTCTGGGAAGATGGGGTTTCCTACAGCATCTTTGACAGTGGGCCTGGATGGAGCAGGACTCCCCATCATAGCACATCAGTGGGACAGTTTGCCATCTTCCTCACAAAGCTATCTACAGGTACTGCCAGAAGCCTGGGGGATGGCTGCAACAAGTCTAGAAGTATATGTGAGGACCTCTAGTGCACCAAGGGTCAAGGAAGGAGAAGCTCCTGTTTCCGTTCTGAGGGACAGCACACTGCTGTCTGGCTGGGCTTCTCTGCAAGAACAAAAGCATAAGTGACTGTCCCTTGGAGTGGGACTCTTTGAATGGGCAGTGGAAGATAATTGAGCTTTTTTTTTTAAGGAAATCTTTAAGCAAGATGGAGTGGAAAGTCATGCCCTCCAAGGTCTAAAGATGGCAAGAGAGGAAATTGAGAGTATCTGTTGTCATGTAGGAGAAGGCACAGGTCAGAGTCCAATAGAAATAGCTAAATGCTCCAATAAAACGGCACCACAGATTTAATATGGACCTGATCTTAAAAACTTCAAAGGACTGTGTGTGTCACCTATGGGACTGTAACAGTCTCACAGGGTGAAATGGCGCTGACAGAGTTGGCAAGCACCCTTTGAAGTGCATGGCTGTTCTGNGACCACTGCTTTACATTGCTATAATACACCAGTTTAGTATCATAATGAAAAAATTCTAATACATTATGACCAAGCCATGAATGATAAGATGTGAATAGCATCTGAGGCTATGCACCAAGTCTCACTAATTTATTAGCCTATTTATTTGAAATAGATTGAGAGTAAAGCTTCTCTCTGATGCTAGCTAGGTGGCATTGGGAAGAACTCTCTTCAATGCTCAAGGGGGCGGGCTGTTGTAGAATATTATTTTAAGATGTGTTACATTTGTTTGTGCTGTGGAACATTTGTTTTAATGATGCAACATTTAAGGATGTGTTGCATTTTTTTTTATGTTGCATTTGTTTAACTCTGTGAAGCTGTGTTACTTTGCCCATCTAAAACATCTGATGGTCTCCTAAAGAGCTGAACAGCCAATAGCAAGGCAGGAAAAATGATAGGCAGGGCTGGCAGGCAGAGAGAATAAAGAAGAGGAAAAATCTGGGAGGAAAAGAAGAAAGAGCAAGAGAACAAGGAGAGGAGGATGCTAGGGGCCAGCCACTCAGCCACACAGCCATCCATAGAGTAAGAGTGAAAATAAATTATACAGGCGAAAGGTAGATGGGATAATTTAAAGTTAAGAAAAGCTGGCAAGAAACAAGCCAAGCTAAGGCTGGGTGTTTATAACTAAGAATAAGCCTCCGTGTGTGATTTATTTGGGAGCTAACAAGCCAAGCTAAGGCTGGGTGTTTATAACTAAGAATAAGCCTCCGTGTGTGATTTATTTGGGAGCTGGGTGGTGGGCCCCCCAAAAGAGCAAAAACAACCAACAATAGCAGGATCCTTCACAGGTTAAGCTGGAGTCTGGTGAACTCATTCNGAAACTTCTCCCTATCCCCATTGTGACATGCCCGGTAATGTCCCTATCGTGTTGCTCATGTATTCTGTAAGACTTTATAGAAAGAATGATTTACTGTTGTTGTGCATGTCAGATAATGACTTTTAGGAGTCGAGTCTGTTCTCTTCCTCACTGTGGGTTCCAGGGATAGAATCAGACTCTTATCCCTGCCCAGCAGACATCTTCACACACTGAGCCACCACACAGGCCCTGATCATGTCATAGCAAACACCTTCATACACAGAGCCATCATACTGGCCCTGGACATGACATGTGTTCTGAACCTTCAACTATATACAAATAACTCTCATCCAGATACCCCAATTCTAAATAATTCAAGCATTTTAAAGGCAGAAATTGTTAGGGATGCTATTTGTAGAACTGAATA
Source organism: Neotoma lepida (assembly GCA_001675575.1). Taxonomy (NCBI): domain Eukaryota; kingdom Metazoa; phylum Chordata; class Mammalia; order Rodentia; family Cricetidae; genus Neotoma; species Neotoma lepida. Next base: position 92,205 of record LZPO01017592.1, on the reverse strand, counting down.
GGTTCACTTTGATTAAAAATAAAACACATACATACAATATTTAAAAAAAAAATCAACCAACCAAANCAAAACAAATAGTCTGAAAGGAACCACAGTGTGGGCCACTCCCTTAGAAATCAATTCCTTCAATAGTCTCTTGTTGTACAAGCCTTGGTTCCTTATTCTCATTACATAAGACCAAAATGACCAAAACAGTCGGTCTTCAAAAGAATGTATATACATTTCTTCTTTCCTTATACAATCGGGCCCATGCATCTTGCCCACTGAGGATGACATCAAATAACATGTTTAAGAGTGGAAGTGTTGTTTTAAAATAAATAAAATTCATCAGTAAGTACACAGGCCTGTCCATGTTATTGGTGATTAGAGGAAAGCACGAATGACAACAAGGACTAGATGCCTTTAAAGCCTTGGTTGAGCAGGGGCAGAGAGAGATTCATCTTCCAGATGCCCACAGGGAGTCCTGATGTAGGGTCAGGACTTCAGCCTGTCCACATGGGAGGGTGNATCTGCCAGGCCACTTGAAGATGAGTCAATGTCGTGCCTTAGCTGCTTGCCCCTGTGGTTCTGTGTTCTGGAAGTTGTGCATTCTCACCAAGAGATGAAGAGGATGTCCTAGAAATTCTGCTTCCCCACCAAGAGACAAAGAAGATGTTTTAGAGGTTCAACATCCTTACCAAGAGATGAAGAGGATGTTCTAGAAGTTCTGCATCTTCACCAAGAGATGAAGAGGATGTTCTAGAAGTTCTGCATCCTCACCAAGAGGTGAAGAGGATGTTCTAGAAGTTCTGCATCCTCACCAAGAGATGATAAGGATGTTCTAGAGGTTCCACATCCTCACCAAGAGATGAGGAAGATGTTCTAGAAGTTCTGCACCCTCACCAAGAGATGAGGAGGAAGAATCTCTCTTACATGCTGATCCATCNCCTTCTCCCTACAATTCTTTTAAAGACACACAGTCTCATGTAGCCTAGGAGAGTTCAAACTCACTATGGAACCAANGATGACCTAGTTCCTCCTGCCTCCACCTCCTAAGTGCTGGGATTACAGATGTATACCACCATGTCCAGTATGTGTGGGACTAGTGATAGAACTGTCTGCTAGGCAAGGACTCTACCATTAGAGCTNNAGCCTCAGCCCTGATAATTACATTCTATAAACTATGAGAANTGTGACACACACTGATAATCNCAGCACTAAGGTGGATGATGTAGGAGCATCACAAGTTTAAGGCCAGACTGGGCTACATAGGGAGGATCTGTCTTTAAAAATGTGTCACAGTATATCTATGTCATCTATACTCAGAAGCGAAAGAATAGTCATTGAATGATGTACAAAAAATGGGAAGTATCTACCGCTGGGAAAGGGAGCAGGGAAGTAAGAATTTGGGTGAGAGAGTTTTCATCATATCCATTGTACAATCTGATTTTTTTTTTAAACAAATGCATTTACATTCCAATCAGAAGCTTTACAGGAATATAATTTATAAGCCACAAAATTTATTCTTTTTTGCATTCACAGAGTTGTACAACTTTGGCCATCATCTGTCATCTGTGTTTAGGATTTTTCATTCCCTTTCCCCACAAAGAAACCCATTAATAGTAAACTCTATTTCTTCATCCTCAGAAACTGCCAGCAGTGAACATACCTTCTGTCGTTATGGATTTGTCTACTCTGGACATTTCCTATAAATAGAATTAAACTGTATGTCTAGAGTTTCTCACTTAGTGTAATGTAATTAAGATTTATTTGTGTGATATCAATGATTCCTTTGTTCCTGCTCACATAATGTTCCACCTTAAAGATAGTTTCATTTTGCCCATCAGCCAGATGATCACTTGACTGACTTGAATTTGAATTCAAGTGACTGAATTGTCTTGCTCTGAACCTTCGTGTATATTTTTGGGTAGATACATCTTTTTACTTCTCTTTGCTGTGTCAGANAAATGGAACTGGCAGATTGTGGGTTCTATACACTTGAGGAACTGTCTGTTTTCTGCCCTGATTCCCTTTCTCGTGAGCTGTGTGAAGAGTTAAAATTTTCCCAACTCTTCTCATCTTTCTGATTAGTCCAACTTAGGGGGTGAAGTGATGATACTGGCTTACATTTCCCAGGAGGCAGATGGTCCTAGGCTTTAACTGTTGACAACTCGAATACCTTCTTTGGGGAAATGTCTACTTGGGTTCTTTAACAAGTTACAAATAGATTCTTGTCATCTTATTGTTGATCAGTAAGAGTTCATCACACACTCCAACACAAGACTCCAATTAGACACCTGATCTGAGGATGCCCCACTGNGCACTGACATTTACTCTTCTGGTGGCATCCTCTGGAGTCAAGTGTGTCTACTGTTTACCTTGCTGCTGTTTCTTGATGCCCCATGAGGATGCTCTGCCCAACCTGAGGCTGAGGCCCTCATTTCATCTTCCTCTTAGGCTTTGCTTCTGCCTTGTGTTACTCTTCTCGTGGGGTGTGTATCCACTACTTCCTTCTGCATGCATGTATACAGTTGTCCCCAAAGTTTGAGTAACCATTCCCTATAGGCAGAAGTTTCTGTCCCACCCACCAGTTCCCAAATAACTGACACAGAGCCTTANTATTAATTATAAATNCTCNGCTGATAGCTCAGGCTTATTACTAACTAGTTCTTNCAACTAAAATTTACCAATTTCTGTTCATCTATGTATTGTCACATGGCTTGTGGCTTTATCTGTCCTCCTGCATGTCTTGCTCCCTCTGTGCCTTCTGGTGACTCCTCTGACTCCACCCTTCTTCATCCCAGCATCCTTACTTTGGTTGTCCTGCCTATACTTTCTGCCTGGCTACTGGCCAATCAGATTTTTATTAAACCAATCTGGGTGACAAATCTTCACAGTGTACAAAAGGATTATTCCACAGCAATTACTTCCCCACTCACACAAATCAAAATCAATTGACTGCAAAGATACAGGCTTATTTCTGGATGTAGAAACCCAAACACTCCAGCTCTTAAGTTTTCAGCTCATTGGCTTGCATGTCTCTATGCTAGGTGAGCTTTGGGATGCTGATAGTGATGGCAGTGTGTCTGATAAGCCACTAGGGGAGGATCCCATTTTAATCATATTGGTGTTTCCAATTCACAATCACNAGTTACCTTTACGGTTCTTGGGGTCTTGTTTTGCCAGTGTTCTGTGGTATTATTATGTTTATGTTTCTGTGGGATTTAGCCCTAGACATTGTATTCCTCATTGTTTGATAGTTGTTCTTCTCACAAGTTCAGGTCTGAATTGTTCTTTGATAGTGCCAAGAAATGAGTCTGAGTTCTGTATAGTGCTCATTTTCTGCTATTCTTCTGAACCCAGTTATTAGCTCTAATTTCTTATTCTGACTTCCTTAGGATTTCTTTTAGACAATACTATGCCTCCTGTAGAGAGACAGTTTTCTTTCTTTCTCTTCCATAGTTATCTGAGGCAGAACTTTAAGCTTTTGTTGGGTAGAAGTGACTGAACATAGATATCCCTGGGCTGCTCCTGACCTTAGAGGGAACATTTGGTCTTTTATAATTAATAAGGATGGAATTTATGGTTAGTTGAAGATTTCCATTGTCAGGTAGGGGATTTCCCTTCATTTGCTAGTTTCCAGAATCCCTTTTATCCTAAAAATATGTTTTCTATATCTGATGATATAAATAACCCCATAGTTTGTATCCTTTTTTTTTTTAAAGATTTATTTATTTACTATATATACAGTATTCTGCTTGCATGTAAGCCTGCAAGCCAGAAGAGGGCACCAGATCTCATTACGGATGGTTGTGAACCACCATGTGGTTGCTGGGAATTGAACTCAGGACCTCAGGAAGAGCAGTCAATGCTCTTAACCTCTGAGCCATCTCTCCAGCCCCATTGTATCCTTTATGATCTTAATATACTGTGTTACAGAGAATGACTAGGAGATTAAGCTAACCTTGCATTACTAGAGTATGTTTCCTTGGCCATGGAATGTAATCATTTTTCATATTAATAAATTTGTTTTGCTAGTATTTTGTTGATGAATTTCACATCCATATTCCTAAGGGATACTGGGATATCATTTTATATAAATTTTTCTTCCTCTTCAGATTATATTAATCACCTACAGTAATGAGGTTCTTATTAACCCCACTAACCCCCTGTAGTTGCTTTCTGCTTTTGTGGCTTTGTTCTGTTTTTAGACTCCATGCATGAGTGGAAACATGAGATAGATATTTGTGAGGAATGGAGGAAGCCCTGAGTCAGTGAAGTCCTGAGAGAATGTGTATTGTTTGACATGGGCATGTCCATGTCAAAGACCATAGCCTCAGGCCCATGGGAAATGGCAAAGCTTTCCCCCAGGGGTAAGATTTAGAGGGACTGCAAAGTCTTCCTCTTATCTGTGTGTGGATATTCATAGTTGTGGTGATTTGAATAGGAATGGCCCCCATAGGTTCATGTATTTGAGTGCTTGACCCATAGGTAGCACTATTAGGAGGCGTGGCCTTGTTAGTTATAGATATGGTCTTGTTGGAGGAAGTATGTCACTCTGAAGGTATGCTTTGAGGTCTCCTATGCTTAAGCTATGCCCAGTGTGACACTCTCCTACTTCCTTTGGATCCAGATGTTGAACTCTCAGCTCCTTCTCCAGTACTGTGTCTGCCTGCACACTGCCATGTTTCCCACCATGATGATAATGGACTAAACCTCTGAACTGTAAGCCAGTCTCAATTAAATATTTTTCTTTATAAGAGTTTCCATGGTCATGGTGTCTCTGCACAGCAATGAAAACCCTAAGACACCACCCTATATATTTGACAAGTATTTTTTTCAATTCATCTGTTGATGGANACCTAGGCTGTGTTGTATACCTTGGCTATGATGGACCCTGCCACAGTAACATGGCTGTGCAGGTATCTCTCTGATATTCTGTCTTTGATTCCTCTGGATGTAGCTGGACATGCAGGGCAGAATCATATGGATGAAACTTCATTCTGATTTCCATGGTGGCTGGACTAATTTACATTTNCACAAATAGCAAAGAAGGATTTCTTCTATCCTGTCTTCTTCCCAGAATTTAAAACAATGTGTTCTTTGGGGAATGATGTTTTAAACTCCTATTAATTCATCCCTTGCTGCCACGTGAGCAACAGTTTCCTTCCAAAGTTGTTTAAATCAGTAGATGCAGTATCAGGTTTCATTATGGATTTTTGTGGTGATATATTGTGTCCCCCAATATATTGTGCACCCTAATAAAGCTTATCTGAGAATCAGAGGAAAAAGCCAGCCACTATATTAAACATAGAAGTCAGGCAATGGTAGCACATGCCTTTAATTCTAGCATTAGGGAGGCAGAGATCCATCTGGATCTCTGTGAGTTCAGGCCACATTGGGAACAAANCCAGGCACAGTGGCACATGCCTTAAATTCCAACACTNGTTAACCATAAAGGTCTGGAGGTATGTACAGACAGACAGGAAGTGATGTAGCTGCATGGAGAGAAGAAGTGAGATGCAGAACAGTAAGGCNTATAGGTGTGGGTATACAGGAAGTAGGTCTCTTTGGAAGCAGAGGAGTCAGTAAGGTGAAGTTGGCTGTGGCTTGTCCTATTCCTCTGATCTCTCAGTTTTAACCCCAATATCTGGCTCCGGGTTTTTTAATTAATAAGACCATTTAGCAATTTGTCTTACAGATTTTCAAACAAAACCATTGTTTCTGTTGCTTTCCCACTCCCAATCCCCGTCCCTGCTTGTACCCTCTCACCCCCCTCCCAAAACTCTGTTTCATTGACTCATTGGATTGCTTTTTGCTCTCCACTTCATTCATTTCAGCTCCGATCTCTATTATTTTTTCTTTCCTCTAATCTTGTGTTTGTCTTATTCTTGTTTCCCTAAAACCTTGAGATACATAATTAGGCATTTATCTGAGAGCTCTCAGAGTTTTTAGCGTAGACTCCCATGGTTATTAAGGTCTTCTTTTAGAACTGCCTCTGCTGTATCACAAAGATTCTGTAGATTGTCTTTCCATTTTCATCCAGGAAATTCTAATCCCCATCCTCTGATTTCTTCAATTGCCCATTGTTCATTCAAACATGTTGTTTTAGTTTCACATGTACCTATTCTCTGTAGTTTCTCTTGATGTTGCTTTATTCCATTATGATCTGACACAATACATGAAATCAATTCATTTTTGGTATTTGTTAAGACTTGCTTTATGGCCTAATATGTGATTTTCTTTGGAGACAACTCCATGGGCTGCTGAGCTGAGTGTATGCCACAGCAGTTGCCTGGCATATTCTGTAGATGTCTATCAAGGCCATTTGGTCTAGGGTGGAATTTCGTTGTGAGTTTTTTATGAGCTTTGCCTAGATGATCTTTCTCTGTTGATGAGAATGAGGTATTGAAGTCACCCCCTTATTTTTGTGCCTGGGCTGTTCCATTCCTTNTGTCCCATGGTGTTTGTTTTATGAGACTGGGCACAACAGCATCCAGTCAGGGCATTTCTACAACCNTTCTGTCTTCTTGACAGGTTGTTTCTTTGTGTGTATCACACCATCTTTACCATTCAACTGCTGCGGGCTTGGAATTGGCCTTGTGAGATATAGGAAGATGGCCTCTGCTGCTCTCTGGTTCCACTCGCTGGGAATATAATTATGTAATTATAATTTTATAATATAATATAAACAGCAAACACCAGGACCTACTGTTTTTGAGTCCAACAGCCAATCTTGTCTTTGAACTGGAGAGTCATTCCATTTTCATTTCCTATTTTTTATTAAAAGGTGTGTACTGACTTCCACGTAAACTTTTTTCTGGTTGCTCAGCGTACTCTCCTTATTTATTTATTTATTTGTTTATTTATTTATTTATTTATTTATTTATTTTAGGGGTGTCCAGTTAACTTCTCAGCACCATGATTAATTTTGTTAACCCTTTTCAAGTTGGTTTTGCTGTCTCTTCAGGCTACTTAAATGTGCTGCTGTCTGAACCTAATACAGTTTTTGATTCAGCCATTATAGTTTGTAACTGCAGAATAGTTATTTTTTTCTTTTTTTGCAGTTTTTTTTCCTTTTTAAAATTACATATTTCATAAGACTCTGATCTTATACTTCCCTGAGTATTTTGGTCATTTTCTCCACGGAGCTTCAAAAATCCTTACAAGGAAATCTAATGCCTAAGCTTCCTCCAGGGTGGTCCCTATTGACTTGGCCCTACCCCTCCAATGCTAGGGCCACATTTCCAATTTCTCTTCATACCATTCATTCTGTTCCCAGTGCTGCAAATTGAACCCAGGACCTGCATTCTACCACAAGGCTGCACCACCAGCCCGCCACACAACAATAAACAGTCTACCGTTTAGTGTATAATAGATGGCTATTTTGGAAATCAGATGTCCCCTCCCAGGGATTCAGTGTCATGTTTGTTGTTGATGTTGCATCTGTTTGTTTGGTGACATTCCTGTGTGAATTTCCTTTGCCTGAAGCCTCTGCTTTATTGCCTTGTTGCTANTGACAAGTTTTAAAAGTATATATTAATTGTATAAATGNCTTCCATTGTGACATTTCATACGCGTACTTTGGATAATAGCCAGGTCCTCTTAACCCTGTGATCTTCATGAACAAGCAGCTATGAGCTATGGCAGAATATTGAGCGATCAGAGTATTAAAACTATGCCTCATGGTATAACCCGGAGCTGTGGCAAAAGTCGGGAGACACATATGAAGCAAGATAGGGATTCCTCTGTTTTGAGGCAACTTGTGACAATTTCACAATTAATGTCTGCCTTACTCTTTCTCTTCTGTTTGTACAGAGCTCCAAGGTCTCCCAGAGGTCAGATATTCAGATATTCTTAAGTATTTTTCTGGGCTTTTCCACAGCCCTACATGCAGAAAGGAGATTCTAAGACTCCTAGAATATATTGTGTCTTTTTGAACTGCCTATGGACATCTTTCTTGTTCTCAGATTACCTTTTACATTCTTTGGGTAGCCCTCTCTGTATGTGCAGATACTGCTGACTCAGGCCGCTGAGGTACCTAATCATTTTCCTGCTTGCTGTCAACAAACACCTTGGGGAACTGGACTTTTCCATTGATCAGGCTTTGAGTCAGGTAAAATAAAGACAAGCATTGTAAATTGGGGGTTTTCCAAGGAGCTGACAGGCGGCTGCAGTGGTTGACAGCCTCTGGGCATGCAGCTTTGTGGAGAGCTCCTTACCCATCTCCACCTCTCTGCTGACTAGGCAATGNGAGCCTTCAGCCAGCATTGGTGACTGTGACTCTCCTTGTTTTCAAATTTACTGTCAATCTCAGAAGAGGCAGAGGGAATAATGCATGTTAAAATCTCAGGACCATGCTGTTCTTGTGCCGAGCTTTCTGTTTATTTCCGGAGTGCTACAGAGGTTTGTGTTCCTGTCTCTTCAGTGTTTTTGTGCTTTTCTGGCAGTGTGGGTTTGAGTTCTTTCCTCTGCTGCGCCATTAAAATGTCTTTCGATGTGTCAGTTAGCAATGAAGAAGTGTTTCATTTTTAAATACTTGTGCAAGATGAATGGGGGTTATTTATGGTAGTGATTTACTGGAAAAACCTGAAGTTTGCTTACCCCCATTTTGCAACAGAATCTGTGTAGTCCTGCCTGGCCCGGAACTTGCTCTGTAGACCAGATTGTGCTTGAACTCACAGATACTCTCCTGCTTCTGCCTCCCAGGTGCTGGGACTAAAGGCGTATTCTACCACATCTGTCAAAAAATGCTTTTAAAAGAATGATGTATGTATATCAGTTGAGTACATCAGTGTGTAGTGTGGATGTGAAATATGTNAAGTGGTAATAAATAATGACAGTGCATATCTAGAAATGTGACAAATACATTCCTAAATGCTTACATTAGCTATCTGAGGAAGAATTGAATTGTGAGTAATTTATTTTCAAAAATTAACTCTGCATTTTTTAAAAATATATAATCTCTGTGTTACTTGTCAGTGTATTTTTTCCAATTAAAACATGTATGTAAGATAAAGTTATTTCCTGCTTAAGGGAATGTGCATGCCCACACCATAGTTGTTTCAGAATACATTAGGGGTTCAGTGGCAGAATTCCTGCCCACTGTAGTTTATTCAGAATAAATGTGATATAAAATTGCTAGACTGTGTAACTTTAAATGGATCCAGATCCCTGCTTGTAAGGAAATCTACCTGCATTGTTCTTTGGAAACCATGGGTCAGACTGAGCAAACAAGTGAAGAGATGCCCCCCAGGCGTTAGGCTTGTGTGTCCCTGGTTTATTGAGGTGGGTTCCAGAGACTAACACCCATCCCCAAAGCTACTTCTGCTGTTAGGATCTGCATGGGTCTCTGGGAATGTATAATTTCCCCATTGCCTAGCAACAGTTCCATTATTTTCAGGAACTCGTTAAATGAATGAATGCATTTTGATGACAAGACAGCTTTATTCATGCCATGCTCTGGGCCACCGTGTAATAAGAAGAGATAACAAAATGAAATATTGCAGAGATCATGTCCCCAGTCACTTCTCCCCACAAAAACCCTCAGAGGCACTGGCTTGGTGAAGAAACTTTCTGTGCAAACAGATTTGAAAAGCTAATAGAGAAAGCATATTGATTCTGAGTAATTATATTGTGTATGCACACATTCACATTTTCTTTTTATCAGTTGTTGGATGACCTGTGCATAAAATATTAGCAGAAGTGCTCCATGAAAAGAGTCTTTGACTGTTTCAAAATCCCCCCAAATGTCCCTGGTTTTCTTTGTATTAATGCATGCCACAGTTCCCAATCTTCTGATGAACACACATTTGGCTAGAAAAGAATGCAGAGCATCACCCCTGCAGATCCAGTTCACACCGCACGTGGTCCATGCTGTGCAAACCCAGTTCTCAGGAAACTTGTGGAAACATTTTGGTACCTAAATTCTAGTAACAGGTTTACTTTGGGGTCCTGAAAGGTCGGAATTTCCTTCTAAGAATATTGGAGGAAACACACACACACACACACACGTGTGTGCACACACACACATACTCTCAGAGTGACACTGGCAGTAGATTTGAGACATCAAATTTATGCTATCTGGATATATGAAATGTTGTCATTTACCTGCCCCAAGTTCAGGTTAAAACACACTTTAAGTTTTAAATAAAACTTTGTGGGTGGCATGTTGCATCAGTGGACACAGGAGCTTGCTACCTGAGCCTGATGACCTGAGTTCAATCCTTGGGACCCATATGGTGGAAGGAGAGAACCAATTCCTGGAAGTTGTTCTCTGACCTCCACAGGTGTGCTGTGGCATGCACTACCCTCCCCACCCCCACCACATACTCACAAACAGATAAAAACATTTTTAATTGCTATAAAATCAAAATAATTCAGAAATACATAAAGTAAAATTTGTAATCTCTCTTTAATGTCCCATGTGTAGAACTTTTACGTGTGCAGAGAGTGGTCCTGCATTTGGTAACCTCAAATGACCAAATGAGCTTCAGTTAGGTGGCACAGTTTAACCCAGCAATGTCCCCAGCATGTGTCTGTAAGCATAAGAATTTGGGATGNGAAGCAGGACAAGGACTGGACAGACAGACATATCTTCAATGGGCTCATGGGATGTTTGGGAAAAGAAAGCATATATGGGTCACATAAAAGCATGGGTCATAAAAGCAACATTAGAATATGTAAATTGAGGAGGTATTACATAATTCAGAAAAGAACAGGTCATCCGTGAAATCTTCCAGAGNGGAGTAGAAGTTCTGATGGGCTTTGACAGGCATGTAGGGTTTGGAGAAGCAAAGAAAGGAAACCTCAGAGATNAGTTTTCCCCCAAAGAATTCTATCTGTGGCTTTCATGAAGACAAACCAGTGAATTTCTTTGTGCCTTACTTGTTTTTTTCTTGATAAAATAAGGCAATAAAAGCAGAACCAATTACTTAGAGTTATAGCAACTGCTGACTAGCATAGGACAGTGGCAAAAGTAGGTGGGGATCTGGGTGGTACCTAGTTGTGTGCTTCTGTCCTTCTGTGCCTGGAACAGCCTGAAATGCACAGTGCCACACTGGGCTGCATTATGGCTGCTGTATTGCTGTCCTTTCTAGTGGAAGCAGTGGGGCACAGGCCTGGGGAGGTGGCTTAGTGGTTAAGAGCACTGACTGCTCTTCCAGAGGACCAGAGGACCCAGGTTCAATTCCCAGCACCCANAAGGGACCTCATAACCATTTGCAATTCCAATTCCAGGGGATCTACCGCTCTCTTTGGACCTCTGTGAGTACCAGGCACACATGGCAATTCACACACACAGGCAAAATACTCATACGCTTAGAATAAAATAAACAAATCTTAAAACAAAAATCTCCCAACAGAACATCAGAACTTTGCATGCTACCCACTCGAGCCTTCACAGGCAGCAGCCTCTGGGCTCCCATTCTCTCTCTTCTGATCACTCTCCTGTTCCTTCCCCACCCCCATCACCAGTTCTCTCAAAGCCTAGCATCTTGGCTGCCTGTTTCTACCTTGTGCAGATGTGCTCATTAAGACGACAAACCTCACTGTTCCCATTTTCCAGTTGCAAAAAACGTTCTTGAGTCAAGGATGACTGGAGATGCTGGTGATTGCTTCTAATGAGCAGGCCAGGAAAATCAATCAGTTCCTTCTCAGAGAAAAAGCACTTGAGTGTGCTCACCTCTAATGTGAGCAAGGCAATGCTCCTTTAGTGAGAAAAACATTGATGATTAAAAGAAATAAGAGGGAGTTGGCGTAATCTCAAACCAGAAAGATGTGAAGAGGACAGGAGTAAATNCCCAGGCGGCAGACTCTGCCGGCAAAGTCTCACATAAAATGGGCTTTTCACCAAGACACATGCGCCCGAATTACAGGAAACACCCAGTGCTGTCTTTGTCTTTTCCTCATTTTCTATTGGAAAGCATCCAGAAAATGCCCAAGAGGTAAGTTTGGTTTCACAAGTGATTTGATTTAACAAATGCAAGATGCCAGGAAATAGATGGTTCTGAGCACTGTGGATTATCTCTTCCCTTGCCCTGCCTGTGGGATAGTCCGCTGTGGTTCATGTGCACTGTATCCACACCTGTTGATGGACCTGCAGGTCATGTTCGGTTCAGGGCTGTTGTGAGCAGTCCTGTGCTGAATACCCCTGTGTATTTTTTCTGAAGTGCATGTGCACATTTCTTTGGGGCATGTACCCAGGATCACAGGATCCTATAATATGCAGATCTTCAGCTTTTTGTAAACAATGCTGATGTTTGTCCTAAATTACACTCTTGCCAACAGTATAGGACTTGCNAGAGAGGAGAGAAGGCTTTTCATTGCATTGTAACATACTTAACTGCATGGGGTTCNTCCGTTTGGAATTTTGTGGACTACCTTCCACCAATGGTCTGAGTACTGCGTCCTCGGACATCGACAGAGCCAAGTTGAGCCCTGGCCTATTGTGTTAATTTAATACCACAATTAACATNCCTTGTACCTTGTGTGGCATATTGTGAGACTCCAGCATAATGGCTACTGTGTTACTTTGACAGTGGTTTGTCCTTATAGTCTCCATTCTAAGCCCAGCAGTGAGAAAGATCAGGAAACAGAACCTGAGAGTTGCCCGTCTGCATTTGCATGTTTTTCAGTAATGTTCAACCACAGGGAATAGTTCCAGAAAAGATTAAGAGGCAAAGGACATCTTATAAATTCAGACCCTGTGTGCCATTGCAGTGTGCAAAGACAAACAGACATATGTCAAGAGATTGCCTCCCCTGACAAGTCTATACTTCCTGGTCCTTCACAGTCACAATAGTTGTCATGAGCCCTCCCCACACTGCCAGGGACCACCAGTGCTCAGCTCTGTTGTTCTAGAGGTAGCCACCTGGCATNCCCCTGAATCCCAAGACCACAGCTGCATGGCAGTGACATCCAGTTGAGCCAGAGCTCTGGACTGCAGCTGGCAGCAGCTGTTCCCAAAGGACCATAGTGGCTGGCAGCCAGCAACATGGAGAAACAGGAATCACAGAAGCCAGGATCAGGGTGGAAATTATTGTAAAATATCCTTCAGTGAGGGAGTGGGAAGGCTGCCCAGTGTCCCTCTGCCCAGCTTGCTTAAGCCCCCAGCAACTCCTCTCCAGTGTCTGCTCCTGTTGTCTGATCTCCCAGCAAGATGCCTGGTGGGCATCAAAGACTGAATGTTCTAGAAGCAGGACTTTGATAGACCTCTGCATGAGAAACCCATTCCAGGGGCTCTTGAAGGGAGGAGGGGTGGCAGCTCCAAGGAGCAGAGCACAAGTGGGCCAAGAGGTGTGCAGCCCTGCTCCTGATGAGAGGTGTGGGCACAGGGTGGATGATGGGGTCTGTTTGGGGCATTGATTTGGCAAGACCACCTGCTAGATGACACCATTGTCCTTTTAAGACTGAGTGTCCTCTTTATGAGATGTCCTTCATTTGGAGTGGGGGTGTTAGAAGAGACTCAAGAGACAGTTGGGCTAGCCTGGGGCTAACTACACACATCTGCATGCCTACTAACTCCAAATGGGATCTCATATTATCAGAACCTGATCTAACAGACTTTCAGCCACACCAGACCATCCATGCTTTCCATGCTGTGTGCTACATTTACACACTCCACTAATATTCTCTTTGAACTNCGTCCCTCTGTTTCTCCTTATTTTGTCTTGTNTCTTTATTTCTTTATACAATGGCTTGAATGAGATGTTCCCTCATAGTTGAGGACATTTGAATGCTTGTTTCCCAGTTGTTGGTGGTGTTTGGGTAGGTTTAGGAGGTGTGGCCTTGCTGAAGGAAGTGTATCACTGGGGGCGGGCTTA
>LZPO01017592.1:46744-77510 GCA_001675575.1 Neotoma lepida | reverse complement strand
GCAGCTCTGCTGGTAAACTAAGCTCAGCTCTCACTAGGAAACCTCTGTGGGCTCCCATATATTATCAAAACAATTGTTCTTTCACACCATTCGGTATTCAAAACGGCTTCCAGTTCCTATGAAATAATACAAAAGTATGTCTGGAACTCAATGTCTTTCACCTTTGCTGATTTAAAAAATTTTATTTTCCCACAGTTTTATAGTGAGTTCTNTTTCCCTTCAAGTTAGGAATTCATTGTTCCCATAACATGTAACAACTCCTACTGAGAAAGTAGGAAGATTAGGAGTTCAAGGCCACCCTGGACTTCAAGAGATTGATCCAGTCTAAAAGAGAAACAGAGCTGGGCAGTGGTGGTACATGCCCCTAATCCCAGCACGAGGGAGGTGGAGACAGTTTGTAAGGTGGAGGGAGACAAGAGCTCAGCCCTTTTTCAGTCTGAGATTTCATGGAGGTAAGGGGTGACTGTGGCTGCTCCTTTACTTCCCTTATCTTTCAACATCTACCCCAATATCTGATTCTGGGTTTTTATTAAGACCAATTAGAATTCAAACTACAATCCCCTTCATTTTTTTATTATTATTCCTCTATGTTTATGTTATGTTATGTTTTGTGTGTGTGTACACTAAATTCCATATGTGATAGAAAAATATGTATTTATGTTGGTGTTCTGAGTCTGAGTCTGCCTCATTTTGCCTGATGTGATGGTTCTGGGGTTTTAAGGGGATCATCACACTTTCCTAATGACATTGTCTCTCTGTGAGGTCATATGTTAAATCAGGAATNGCTTTGCAAATTGGAATAACTTTTTTTCACTTGAGCAACTTAAGGTTATCCCTATGAAAGAAGTTTATATTAGGTCAGGTGTGGTGGTAATTCCTACAATCCCTGCATTCAGAGGTAGAGGCAAGGGGGTTGACTAGTTTACATAACGAGTACTAGGCCAGCCAGAGCCACATAATAAGACAGTGTCACAAAGAGACAGACAAGCATTTATAGTGTTTCAGATCCTGCTCTGGATATTTGTTTTGTCAATTTGATACAAGTTAGGGTCACCTGGGAAGAAGGAACCTCGGCTGAGAAAATGTTTCCATCAGGTTGGCCTATAGGCCATTTTCTTGATTAATAATTGATGGGGAGGGCCCAGCCCACTGTGAGCAGTGCTATCTCTGGGCAGGTGGTCCTGGGTTGTATAAGAAAAAGGGCTGAGTATGCCATGGGCACAAGCCAGTAGGCAGCACTTGCCTGTGGTTCCTGCCTCTGCTCCTGCTTGAGTTCCTGCCCTGACTTCCCTCAGTGATGGACTGTGATGGGGTAAGCCAAACAAACCCTTTCCTTTCTCAGGTTGCTTTTGGTCATGTTGTTTATCACAACAGAAAGCAAATTGGGACAGATGCACAACAAAGTAATACAGCAAACCGGAGCTGTAGAGCTGTGGAAAAGAGCTGGGTTTCCACAGTGCACTGTCTATGTCATCATTAGCTCCACAGACACCCACTAAGGTGTTCTGAATAGTACAGAAAGTACCTGGAAAACTTGGCCAAAGTTTTTCCACATGTATTTTTGCAGCAGAGGAAATAGATTGAAAAGCCCAAAGAACATAAATCTTTCCCTTATTTAGAGTTTATTAGCATGTAATAACATGGGATAAGCATGGAACTTGCTGCAATGGATTTTTCACAATTTATTTTATTTTATTTTATTTTATTTTATGTGTATGAGTGTTTTATCTGCATGTATATCTGTGCTCCTCATGCATGCAGTGCCCACGGAGACCAGAAAAGGACCTCAGATCCTTACAAATGGTTGTGGGATACCCGGTGGGTGCTGGGAACTGAACTCCCATCCTCTGGAAGAGCAGCCAGTGTTCTTAACCACTGAGCCATCTCTGCAGCCCCTGCATTTGACTGGTTAGAAATTGATTCTCAGGATTCAGTCCTGGTAATTCCTTTCTTCTGTTTCATCCTCCACACATTGGAATTAGGTGAGATCGTACGTACACACTCAAGCTATCTCGTTAGTGACGGATTTCTCTTCACCTGGAGCCAGCGGCTCTGATCCAGTGATAAGAGACAAGCTTCACTCTTGAATGGTTCTGTTCTTCTGTCTCAGAAGTTTATTTTTAAGTGCGTACCTTTATGAGTTGGTCCTGTGAAGTATCATCCATTTCCTACTTACTTCTTTTGGATTTAAATGTCAAACTCAGTAGCTTTGTTTTTGTTTGTGTGCACTATTTTTTTTAATCTAATTATGGTCATGGTGTGAAGTTTTATTCAGGAATGAACATTAGGGAGAAAATGAGTTGGTTTAAAGAAAAACACAAGTAGATAATAATGTGTGTTTTCAGCAGACATGACCCTATTTTGTCATGTGAATATCCAAGGCTTTGGAAACCATGCTTTAGTTGAGGTAACTTTATTGAAGTTAAGAAGAAGCATCCGTCATCTAGGATGTCCTCATGACCTGTAAACTCTATCAGCTTTTCTCTCTGTTCGCATTTAAAACTGTGTTCATCTTTTTTCCTTGCCAATCTCAAAAAGTTCCAGACTTTTTTCTTTCACCTGATTGGAAGATACCCACTTGGGGCATAGACCCACTTGGGGCACAGACCCAAATGCCATTTGCACACCAGAACCCAAGAGTGGAGTGGTGAACACAGCCTGCTGTAGGCACAGGCAAGAAGGGCTGAACTAACTGTAGTGAATTTAAAACCAGCCAAACTAGCTGAAAAGCCATCTCCCCTTTGTTATACTGTGTCAGCAATTCTAGACATCAGTGATAAAATATTCCCTCCAGGAAAACTCTTGTTAGGCCAAGCCCTAAATAATTACCNTGGAGAGCGGTAGGTTTTAGTCATTATGCACGCACGCTTCAGAGGAGCTTGTTTCTATCACCCATCCTCTAGGAAGCATCGTGTTGNGCATGGAATAATTTATAGAGAACCCACAGTAGTACAGTCAACTTCCAGGGTGTCAGCTGTCCAAACCATCTCAAGAATAACATATTGGGGTCTGTAGTCACAAGTTCAGGATGCCTTAGAGTTGCTGACTGCTTCCTCAGCATCTGGTTTATGTGTCCTATCCTATGGCGTTACATCTTTTGTTACAAAACAGTAGATTTGAGATGAGCAATTCTTGCTCAAGAAATACAGCTACTTGGAGTGTTTGCTTTAAAACTGTTTAAACCATTGAAATGATGTACATTGGAGGAATGTGGTATTTTGTTTAATTAGCACAGATTTTGGTTCAACTGAATTTGAGTAGTATTTTTAAATTAAAATATGTTTTAATTTTTTTGTCATATAACTAAATGACATATGAAGAAAATAATGATTATTCCCTATAACTCTTGAAAATGATTTTGTAATATATAGAAGGAATATGTTCCGAATGATCTAATACATTAATAGAAAAATCAATGCTGTGTACCAGAAAAGGAATAAATTGACCATATCTAAATCACAGCTCAATTTAACAAACACACTGTCAAGCACGCTAGGTACTCTACTGAAATGCAGAAAGAAATGGCTGTCTTACTCACAGGTGTGGGAAGGCTGGCATGGAGGAGGACTGATGTGTTCTGGGAGCAGGCTGCATAGAGGCGTCATAGTACAGGACTAATGTCTGCTCTCAGTTGGCCTGTGAGGAAGACTTCCGGGAAGAGGGAGTGAGTCACCTCACTGCCTGCAGTTTGGCAAGTTGTTGTGTGGGGTGAAAACACAAATCAGCCTTGTCCTCCGTCCTTCCAAGTTCCTGTCTTCTCTAGCCTCAGAGCTGGCTAACTGTCATACTATCAGCAACAGGAGCCCACTGAGGAGCCTTGTGCCATGGTAATTCTGAGCCCTCTGGAGTGGATTCTCCATATTTCTCATGACCTGACATTTTTTCCTTCTTTTGATTTATGTCAGCTGTTTTCATATGGGCTTTATTAAAAAACACAGTAACACAGAACATTGCATTAAATCTGACATCTGTTTTCCACCTGTGGGTTGACTTTACTTTTTTAATGGTCTGGAAATCTAAATACCTTATTAATTAAACCATGAATACTGTGGAGTTCAGCTTTTTTTTTCTTCCATAGTTCTATTATTCCCAGGCTAAGGANGATAACTTGATTTAAAAACTTAAGGCCAATAAATATGTATAATTATTATGTGCCAATAGAACACATTTCCACAAAAACTTCCACCTTTGTTCCTACGCTCCTGTGGCAACTGATGAAAATAATGAGGCCCAGAGAGCGCAGGAGGCTCGCTCTGAGTTTGGGGCCGATCCAGGCCAAGACTGCCAATCAGGTTTCCTTCCCTCACAGCCCAGCACTTCTTCTCATAAACAATGAAATATGTGAGCTTGGGCCAAGTTACAAGCTGCATTTATTTACAAGGTGTTGGTCAGGAAGAGGAAAGGCATAGGTGAGCAAACTCTTCCACCTCTTTTAATTGAGTGAACTGTAGATACAATTCTCTCATAGATAGGGTTCCAAATCACTGAGCATGAGTTCAGAATTCAAAGAACCTCTGGGCAGAACAATTCATATACATAAACATTTGGGGGAAATGTGTGGAATTGCTGTCCATCAAGTTTAGAGTTTTTAACTTTGATTTGTTTCTTGGGCTGCCCAGCACAGTCTGACTTGAACAGACGGGATGCCATTTGGATTGGTGTTATTTGACATAAATGATGGCAGCTGCTATGACAGATAACCCCAAAGTTTTGGTCACTTTGCACAGTGCAATTTTTCACTTTGTGATGAAGTCAGAGGTGGGTTGGTAAAGGTCAGGTGTTTGGGGACCCAGTCTGCTTTGCCCTGGTCTTAGGAATTCTCTCCAGTCCACCAACAATGTAGAAGATAGGAGGAAGCAAAGCTTCTGGAGAGTGACATACATCATGTTAATCCACCTATCCTCCCTTCCTCTGTCCTTCCCTCCTTCTCTCCATCCCTCCCTTCCCCCACCACTTAGTTTTGTGACCAAATTCACTTGAAACAGGAATTTGAAATCATGGAATTATTGAACACTGGATTTCTCAACTCAGTTCCAGCTAAAGACAGTGCACTCTGGCAAGGCACTGTGCTGATGGGGTCAGAGCCACAGACCCTCCAGAAACCATACCACCCTGTTCACAATGGGACAGGACCCAGACCCACCAGAGTCACAAGAGGGCTCCTTTGGAAGGACCAAGACCTGAGATATGGCACAGCTTAGGAACTCGGTCATTTTCCAACAACAACAAGAGTCCTTAACTGTAAGGGGGACATCAGAGTCCAGGCTGCCTGCAAAGTCAACTACCTTAAAAAAAGGGAATCTCCCCGGATTTCCCTGAGACTCCTGAGGTGATGGGTTGTAGATGCTCTGAGCAAGCTTGATGCCTTCCTCAGTAAGTTGGCTACCTTTTCTTTCATAGCACTTCTCCAACCTGGTGCCTANCATAGATGTCCAAAGAGGACAATGGCTTTGTGACGAAAGATCAAGGCAGGCATTAGCTGTTGGTGAGGGGTGAAAACTGGGATGGTGTAAGGGTTCGTTTCACCCTCCTCTTTTCAGAGCAGTCGTTTATATAGAACAACAAATGGGCAATCCCCATAATACTTTATTGCCCATGTTTCCTTTTGGCTGCTTAAACTTAGTGGGGTGTTTTCCAGGAAGCTTGGCTGGGCTAAGGGGCTNACTGGGCTGGAGTACTCAGCCTTCAGGCCCCATAGATTCTTAAAAGATCTTAGTTCAAGCTAATATCTCAGACACACAGAACAGACGACATGAAGGAGAGAGTAGCTAAGCCCATGTGTTTGAAGATAAAGTGATGAAGATAGCAGACGTCTTCCTATGAGTTTTATACTTGACTAAGGTACAAGAAAGGGAAGCAGAAAGGACAGAAAGTATCCAGCTGTTAACTCTAGCCCTACATTAATGAACAGGGCGATCTCAGAGACAAACCAACCTGGTTGCTATTTTCTTTTCTCATGGGAAGAGAAAGAGGGTGTAGAGGAGGGGCCAGGTAGAATTCCCCCCTCCTTAGAAAGCGTANCTAGAACTTCCTTACTGAAATGAGCACTAATTACCCAGAAGCCTTGAGTGGGTGTGTGGGGTGTCCATGGAAGACTTCTTCCTTTAGGGTTGAAAATTTAATGGGAAAATGAAATAAATGTATTAAGAGGAGAGAGGTAAATAACTGAGCTCTCAGCTCAGCTTGGGGACTCTGGCCTCTGGGCTGACCCAAGAGCTTTCTAAGAAGGGTCAGGTATGAGCTGGCCCTTGAAGGCTACAGCAGCCCTGGAGACATGGGGAAAGNATAGTAGCTGGCACTCAGGTTCTGGAGTGCAGCAGATGTGGGTTTATACCCCAGACTGTAGCAAGCTTTCTCAAATGTAGTCAGACTTTCCTTTGTGGGACCACCAGCTCCCCAATAACAATAAGGAGACTTAATATTAATTATGAAAGCTGTGGGGGACCAGCACCCACCTTTTTTGGGCTTCCAATGAAGAGGAGAGAGGAATAAGGAACTTGTAGATAGAATGATAGGCCTAGCCGACAGAGGAGAAACAGAAACACAGGAAGGCTTCGGGGGGGCCTGGGTCAAAACCCACCAGCCCAGAACTTTATTCAAACGGGCTTTTATAACAATACCATGGGGTGAGGCAAAGGACCTCCCCCTTGCTAGATACAGCCAAGTGTAGACCCTTCCAAACACCTGGTACCCAGGCCTGTGGTCCCATCATCCTCTTATTCAGTCCTGCTGGGTAAAGCAAGCTTAGATTTCACTAGGAAACCTCTGTGGGCTCCCACAGAAAGCTTGGCCTTTGCCTTAGGCTTCCAACTAGCTCTTATAAGTTAATTAACCTACTGTTATTCTCTACATTTTGCCATGTGGCCCAGTACTGTATGTCCAACTTGCTCCATGTTCCTCTGGCAGAATCTGCATACCTAGATTCCTTCTCTTCCACTCTTTCTGCAGAAATCCTGCCTATCCTCTCCTGCCTAGCTATTGGCCATTCAGCTCTTTATTAAACCAGTCAGAAGGCACCTTGGCAAAGACATCTTCATTGTGTACAAAAAGATTACCTAACACTAGACTCACATCTTATGAAGTTGATCAGGCTCCTCAATCTCTCTGAGCTCAGTAGCCTTTTGTAAAATTTGGTAACATATTTCCTCTCTACTTATGACAGGGTTGCCTCCCAGGAAGCCCACTGTAAAGTCCTAAACTAAGTCTTACAGGTCAAGGGCCATCCACAATAATCTCACATGGTAGGCTGTTGCAGGGATCAAATGTGATAAGCCATGGAAGGTACCCTCCACTCCGAGTTATCAGGGAGCGGTGTATCCTGGCTGCTCACTATGACAGCTGGGGGGAACCTGAGAGCAGCAGCAGCAGCAGCAGCAGCAGCAGCAGCAGCAGCAGCAGCAGCAGCAGCAGCAGCAGCAGCAGCAGCAGCAGCAGCAGGTGTACATGAGGTTGAGACAACTGAGTAGAGAGAATGCGTTTTGCGAGGTTGTGGGCAGTCAGGATGGATGGGGTCACAGGCCTGGGTACTAGGGAGACTTGGAGAGGTTTCCATAGTGTCACTTGTAGATGGGAAGGAATAATGTAGGATATGTAAGGGACTCAGATGAAAAATGACATTGTGGAGTCTCATTGAGAAACCTAGGTCTCAAAAAACTTATAATTTACATTACAAAAAAAAAGTCACTCAAATGAATACAGATAAAAGACATTTGGCCTCTAATTTGTATTCTAACCTGATTACAAAATGACTAATCTATTTACTGAGCTCTTTAATCTCTTCCCATATTTTCATCCTCCACCTGCCTGATGATTCTAATATGCATGCAAGCTGGCTTCACTCTTGGACCTCCACAGACCTAGTTTTTGATGTCAGTTTTGTATAAAGCCAACTACCCTTGATTCCCCATGGCCTTTCTTTTCTATTGATTTAATCTTAACTTCACCCAAGGCTCAGCCTGTCTGTCTTGTCTTTTAATGGATATTTTTAGTTTGTTCTTAGAAATAAAATAGATATGGGATGTAGATCATTGGGATGCTAATCACAACAACAATCAAAGTAAGATCAAAACTCACAGCTTGATTTAAGCATTCCCAAAGGTTCATTCTAGCTAAGGAACACAGGCAGTAAACTCAGACAGCACCACACTACCCCAAGGACCCGTTTCCTGATGCTTGTGTTTAGTTATCTAGACTCCTGTGACTTCCCTGCTTTTCTTTTCTTTTCTTTTTCTTTCTTTTTTTNATCTTGAGGAGAAAAATAGAAAATGATTAACTATATGGTTTAGGGCTAATGTTAATTGTATTTTTTTTTTTCCCGAGACAGAGTTTCTCTGTGTAGCTTTGGCGCCTTTCTTGGAACTCACTTGGTAGCCCAGGCTGGCTTCGAACTCATGAGATCCGCCTGGCTCTGCCTCCCGAGTGCTGGGATTAAAGCCCTGCACCACCACTGCCTGGCTGACTTTCCTGCTTTTCAATATATTTTGGCTCAGTACAGTTCTAGACTGGCTGTCTCTAGAAATCTATAGCTAAACTAGAGAGTCAGATTTCTTTCCTGCCTGTCCTAAGTACCTTTCCTTGTCTGTACTAGAGATGCTGGTAAGCCAAGAGAATGACAGAGTAAGCCCATGGATACATTGGTTCTAAGTACTCATCAATGGCGTAACAGAGACATGAGGCTTGGCATAGACTGTTTCCTAATGAGTAGTTTGGGGTGTTCATCCTCAAGTGCTGCACTGTANATAATGGGACTTTGTTATTGGCTTTTATCTTTTTGTGTTATTATTTTTGTGTGTATGTGTGTTAGTACAGGTGTGCACTTGCCGTAGCATGTGTGTCTAAGTCAGAGGGTAACTCTTTGGGACCAGTTCTCTCCATATATTGTGGGATCCGAAGAGCAAACTTAGGTCATCAGGTAAGCAGGCAAGCATCCCTCAGGGATGAGCCCTGTCACAGTCTTCTGGTTGCTTTGAGGTGACTGTTACTTTGTCTGACTACTAGGTTGAGAATGCACTGTGGTTTCTTTGAGCACCCATGCAGGCATAGAGGGACTCTGTATCACTTCAGAAGGCCCTATAAGAGAAAATCCATGCTTGGGAGCAGCCATGTGCTTGGAGAGGAAATGACCACATGGCTGAAACAAGAAAACAAGAGTTAAAAAGAAGAGAAAAAAGAAATTGAAGTCACAGAAAAAGGAAGGATGGGGCAGTAATGGTGCTTCAAGGCTGTATGTACCCTTAGCGAGTCTAGGCCTGGATGGGTGCAGGGCTCTGTGTCTTAGATTGTGTCCAAGAAGTGTTAAATTTCAAGTCACATATCCTCTTGTTAAGCCATGGCTTTTTGACTCAGAATGAGGGATATGGCCACCAGCAGGAAAGCCATAAAAATAAATGCCTTCCATGTTACATGGGCCTCACAGACTATTTAGCAATCAACTTCTGGTCCTGGAGAGAGTACTGAATGTAACCTATTATTGAGAACAAGTGAGTTACACACATTACAATAGACAGTATTAGTGCCACTGATTGCTTCTTTGAATTAATTATGGCCAGCAGGGACTTCTTGGAACTAACTGTTGCTGGACTCACATTTAGTTTTTCCTAGTGACTGTGTGAGTCCTTTTAGTTGGCACTTATAAAATGTTCTGGCTGTTTCAGAAGTCAGATTCCTATTAGACTGTAGAATTATTAGCATTTAGATGTGGGTGCTTTTGATTGTAATTTTAATCCAATGTATATCACCTAAGGAGTAGCGCCCTTTAAAAGAAAATATAGAATGAGTAAATGGTCAATACAGACAAAATTATACATAACAAAGAATATAGAAAAACATAAATATTAACAGAAATAGATTCAAGAATAATAACTACTAACATATGGGGGTTTTATTTGTGATGTTGCATTTTGCAGTGTGTGTGTGTGTGTGTGTCTGTGTGTGTGTATACTTCCTCAATGACTAGAAAGTTTATGATTACATCCTATATACTACTATTTTGTTAGTTTTTTTTCACATAATTCTTGTAAGTTTATTTTCCACAGCATTTAAAAATGTTAAGTGTCGGAGTATTTTTGCCTGTGCGTATGTACNTGTACCCCTCCCCCGCAGATGAAGCGCTGGGAAAACCCTAATGCTGGAGCAGTACATGCAGCCACCAGCCATAGTGCCCTCTTCTAGCTGACATCTTAGCATCTTCTCCTGTAGTACTTGTAGCCATAGCTGTGGCTCTACCTTCGCAGTGGCAGCCCATTGCATTGTGGGCCTTCTTCCACCAAATGTTATGCTTGTCTTGGGGAGTTGGGGGCTCAGGATGTGATACAATTTAGCAACACTGGTAGCCATAGATGTAGCATCAGAACCTGGCATGGGGCGAGTTGACCCATAGTGACACTGCCCAGTGCTGGGCAGAGTCCTTTTCCGCTAGACCACAGGCCTGCAGCTGTGGATGAGGTGTTTGGTCTATGCTGGCCCTAGGGGAAGCTTGTGGGTACAGGCTACATCAGGCAATCTCCTGTTTCTTTGGGGATAATAAANCAACAATATATTGGGGAAAGCCTTTATCCACNAGTAGAAAACAACAACATGGCACTAGCAGTTGCTCAGCAAGTCTAGATCTGAGCGCTGTTCAGTGCTGAACTTGGGAAGTTATGTACGGCACAGAGAAAATGGATAGCCTGCTGCAAATCCTGGGAAAACAGGCACAACACAACCAAATTAGGAAAATAGGTATTAATAAACACCTAATTTTTCAACATTCAGACGGTTCTACATACAATTAACACTTCAAAACTTCCAGGAAATCATGACCCCATATAACCTCAGAATAAGGTCAGAACCAACAGTTTTGGGAGAACACTAAGAAGGGAGATTGAGTTGATGTAAAAAAAAAACAAAAAAAAACTCAGTGAATTTGGGGACTTAAAACAAACCCACGGAGAATTGTTTTTATGCTTTAACAGAAACTTAGCAGATATTAACCATGCTTAAGTTGCAAAGAACATGTGGAAAACTTCAGAATTTAAGAAGGCATCTATGGTAGACCAGATCAAATAGAAAAGTTTGTATTAGTTACATCTTTCATTGCTGTGAAATATACCTGGCTAAAACAGCATTTGGAAGGAAGGGTTCATGTGCTTCTAAGGCTTGGACAGAGACCACTGTGGTGTAGAATTCTGGCAGCAGCCATGTGAGGCATGGGATACCTCCCATCTGTAGCTAGGAAGTGAGAGCCATGGATGCTGCTGCTACTCAGCCTGGCTTTTCCTCTTCTCCTGACCTCAGCCCATAGACTGTTCCACCAGCAGTTAACCTAATCTAGGAGCTTCCTCACAGACATACTCGAGGTTGCTTTCCTGGTGAGTCTAGATCCTGTCAGTTTGACCATCAGTATTCATCACCACAGAATTACTTGAAGTCAGACTGTTCTTTCATGCTGATTATAGCTTTATTCCTAGGACCTCCATTCTTTTTTTTCTTTTTTTTTAATTATTATTTTTTTATTTTTAGTTTTAATTTTTCTCTCATATATTGTAAGTGTTACAGCTCTGGAGGGAAAGGTATCCTGGCCTTCAGAAGCCAGGCTGGTGTCTTCTTCAAAGGCCTGATCCTAGCGACCTATTTCTGCTGGTCAGGTCTCACCTCCTAAAGACCTTAACATCTTATAAAACCAAACTTTATTCCTATTGAGCTCCCTACCCCCAACTTCTGGTAGAAGAAATGGCTCTGGTCACTTTTTTCACCATAAGGAAATGATAAATGTTGAAGAGATGTTTTTAACCTGATCTGAACATTATGCAGTATGTCTATGTTGAAACAACATAGTACCTCATTGTTATATATACTTTTCATATGCTTATATACCAGTTACAAATACTCCTACCAACCTGAGGAGCTGCGGTTCTCAGATCACCATTTTGTCAGATGAGGTCATGAGGATAACACCGGCTTACTAACTTCACCAAACTCTCACTGCTCGTCAGGACTGAAGTCAAGCTGTTTCGTTTCAACCCTTGATCTTTCCCTCCAGAACCGTCCTGTTTCATAGTGGACACACAGGAGGACTACCCTGAGATACCACATAAGCATTGTTGAAGAGTGGCTCCCTAGGAAGGAACTCAGACTCTGAAGTTCTNGTGGAGGAAGATGATTTGGAATAGCCTCCGTGGGTGGGGGTGGGGGTGGGCCAGACAAACAGATATGTGGACGGAAAGTTAGATGGCAAGGCAGTGTGACAGAGTCCTCAATCAGTCCTATAGTGCTGAGTAGGAGTGGCCTTTGTTGATTTTTGGTTTTGGTTTTTTTTCGGGGGAGATGTGTCCTGAGTTGGGGCAAGAAGGTGGCCCTTTGTAAGCCAGTCACAGACTATGAGCTGTCCCAGACGATGGCTTCACCTTATGTTAGGCAGTCGGACTGGAGGGAATTGCCAGAGACTCACTTGTGTGCTCTGGGGAAGGTGTCTTTGGCAGCCTTTCTAGGGAAGTGAGGTCTTGTACCGAAGAGCACAAAACCCATTGAAAATCCACAACAGCCAGCTGTTCAGGGGAAATGACATTTAGGCACATGTTCAAATTCTTGCCTTCTTTTGTCCCTTTAGGAGAATTCTGCCTGGGGCAAAGAAAGTCCATGAGAACCCTATTTTTTATCTGGTAATGTCCCAGAGCTCCCTAAGGGGACAGTGTCTGTCTTTCAAGGTTAACTTTATCACTCAATTTAGTGTGCATGATTCTGACCACCTTAGAACACTTCCCTAGCACTAGGAGGGCGGGGACCAAATGTCCTCATTACAGAGGCGGGGAAAGAATAAGGAGTTGATGTCTTCAAGGCAAGGCGAGTCCTGCCCATGACTTTTGTGATGTTTAGGAAAGAGATTCTACGTTCACTGCACTTACTCAGTGTGGCCTGGAGCTTCTAGGGCCATCTCTGCCTTTGCTTGAGAGACTTCATTGACAAAACTGTAGGAAGAGAGACACAGAAGGAGACAGACACAAAGGCAGANAGTGGATGGCTTTGGGATGTGGCATTAACCCTTGAGTTCAGTCAAGCTGGTCTTTCCCTGACACCACTCCTCCATCCTTTATATCACCGAAGCAAGTTTTCTTCTCCTTGGGGTATAGCCTTCANTTCAAGGGGTGCATTTAAAGTTATAAAACGATGTCCTCGACTGTGGGCTGCAGATGGGAGGGGCCTGGCATCCCTGTCATTACAGAAGGTCACAGACTCTAAGGAGCAGAGTGCAGATAGAAGTTTATCAGGACTGCATGAATGTTAGAAAATCCAGTCAGAAGACATGCCCTCTGACAGACCTCTAACTANAGGGAGAGGGGCTAAATGTGTACTGACCTTCCCCAAAATGTCTACCCAAGAAGACNTCAGTATAGATTGCAGGCTGAGTGACCTGGAGTCCTCCATGTACTAAGAAGGATGCAAAGAAGGACCAGCCCTGAACTCTGTAAAAGCCCTGATCCTGTAAAAGCTTTGCTTATAATTGATATATTCAGGGTGGAACTGGCAAGAGTTTTGTAGCAATGTAGTGGAGAAGATGGAAGGTGGACCACTTCATCATGATGGTTAGCTAGGGCGGAAGCTGAGGGAGTGATCAATGAACTCCGGGTGGCTGAGGCTTCCATAGTGGAAAGAGCTAGGAGCCCTGCACAGGCTTTAGTTAGTTTAGTTTTAATAACAGAAGCAGATGGTTCTGAAGTCTAAGAGGCAGCAAATGTCATGATGTCACCGTCTTCCACTCCAGGGATGAAGTAATGGATGCTTGTGTGGATTCCGGGTTCCTCGTCCCTACCTGCTTCTCCCCCACTTGCTGCTCTAACACCGCATCAAAGCTGTCCTCATTATGTACGTCCCTGTCTACCAGAGTGTCTTCATTTCTTCCTGTCTCTCCCCTTCCTAAAAACTAAATGTTGGTAAGAATTTGTGTCTAAACAGATTCAGATGTTGTGTTCAGTTTTTCTGTTTCCTAAATTGTCCAATTTCATCAGACAATGACCTCAATTTAGCCTAGAATAATGAAGGCAATTATCAGTTACTTTGTCGCATGAATAAGCCCTGCTCTTACTTTGCCAACCCCCCATAAGTGTTTTCCAGAACCTTCTGCTTCCTTTGTCTGTGTCAGAATGGAGGCAAAGCCTCACAAGCCATGTAGTTAGTTACACTCCTGACTGAAAGAACAGACTCAGAGATGTACATCTCCCTTGAACAATCTATTCTGGTCAGAGAGGACTGCTATCACTTATTACCATGGTAACACAGGACTGCAGAGTGCACACCATGGAATCTGTCCTTTTCTCTGACTACTGGTCACATCATGTGCCATCTGACACTCTTTGCATGCTGTCCTAGTTAGGGTAACTACCACTGTGATGAAACACTATGACCAAAAGCCACTCGGAGAGGAAAGGGTTTATTTGGTTTACATATCCTAAATCACTGTTCATCATTGAAGGAAGTAGAAACAGAAACTCAAACAGGGCAGGAACCTGGGTGCAGCAGCTAATGCAGAGGCCATGGAGAGTGCTGCTTACTGGTTTGCTCCTCATAGCCTGCTTTCTTATAGAACCCAGGACCACCAGCCCACAGGTGGTACAGCCTACAATGGGATGGGCCCTCCCCCATCAATCACTAATTAAGAAAATGCCCTACAAGCTTGTCTACAGCCAGATCTGATAGAGGCATTTTCTCAANTGAAGTTCCCTCATCTCAGATGACTACGGCTTGTGTCAAGTTGATAAAAACTATTCAGCACAATTGAGCCCTTGTCAACTTGACACACAAATACGTCATTATGAAGCCATAACCTTTCCTTCTTATTCATCCCCAAGATCTCACATTAACATCAACATCACAATATAAAATATTCTAACTTTGTCTTTAAAAATTCAAACACTTTAAAGTTCAAAAGTCTCTTTAGAATATCCAAATTCTCTTTTCAAATCCAGAGTCTTTGTAAAACTCTAACATATTTTTAAAAGTTTAAAATCTCTCAACTGTGGGCTCCTGTAAAATCAAACATACTTTCTTACATCAAGAGGGAATTACCAGGGCACAGTCACAACCAGATCAAAGCAAAATCAATCTCCAACAGTGTAATTAACTCTATGTCCAAAGTCTGGGACCCACTCACGGTTACTTCTGCCCTCTGAAGCCCACACAGATTGCTTCCTAAGCTCCAACTAGTTCTAGTCCATGGCTACAGTGATTCTTAGTGGTCATCCCATGGTACCAGCATCTCAAAAATTCTGGGGTCTTCTGCTGCAACTGGGCTGCACCTTCACCAATAGCCTCTCCTAGGCTCTCTTTGGGGACTCCAGCCCTGCCACACAGTGCCAAGACTCTGCTGCTCTCCATGACCCCCTCACGTCTTCAAAACAAGTAACTGTAAAATGAAAGAAACCTTTTCTTTTCCAAGTTGCTTTTGGACATGGCGTTTATCACAGCAACAGAAAGCCAACTAGACTAGAAACCAAATAAGATTTGGATAAAACCCAAGTGCTCTTTTTGGTTAAAAATAAACATTTAGTTGTAAACTTGCATATAAATATAATTTCCTAATATAAATACTTATCTAGATGGGGCCCAACACTCATCAGACTTCTTCCTAATCCTTCAGGCCTGGCCACTTTACAAGAATGTGTGCAAATCACCAACATAGTTATAAGCATGTATTCGGCTGACAGCATAACTTGAGAAAATACTGTGGAAAAAAAAGCCAAAAAAATCTTTTCAAGCCACAGTGAGACCCTTCAGCCAATCTGTCTTTCCTACAGAGTGGGGAAAAGTCCCTCAGTTGTGTGGAAGCCCATGAAATTACAAGAGAACAGGGTGACACTTGGCAAACAATGATGTCCAAGAAATGCACAGAATTTCCCAGTTGCTGTGCATTCCCACCATGAGGCTTAGACCCTTGGGCATCTTGCCAACATTGGCACTGGATATCTGGAGAAGACTCACCAGCNGATGGGCACTCTCTTATACCATTATAAGAATCATCTAATTTAAAACTACCAACAACTCTGTGATAGACTGTAACTAGTCCTGTTGTAAAGACAGGGAAATGGAGGCCTGGGTTGTTTATTCATCATGAACTGTGTCATAGTTAATGTCAGCTGTCAACTTGACAGACACATAAAGTCAGCTAGGAAGACAAGACAGAATGTCAATAGGACAATTTCCTAGTCCCATTGGCCTATGGCCATGTGTGCTGGTTAATTTTTGTCATTTTGACACAAGCTAGAGTCATCTGGGAAGGGGGAAATCTCGATTGAGAAAATTCCTCCATCAGAATGGCCTAGGCATATCTGGGAATATTTTCTTGATTAATGATTGATGTGGGAGGTCCCAGCCCACTATGGGCAGTGTCACCCCTAGGCAGGTGGTCCTGGGTTATCTAAGAAAGGAAGCCATGGGGAGCAATCCAGTAAGAAGCACTCCTCCATGGTCTCTGCTTCAGTTCCTGCCTCCAGGTTCCTTCCCTGACTTCCCCCAGTGATGGACTGTTATCTGTAGGGCCAACAAAGTCTTTCATCCTCAAGTTGTGTTTGGTCATGGTCTGTTACGGCAATAGAAGGTAAACCAGGGCATCACATCTGCCAGGCATTTTCTTGGTTGCTAACTGATATAGAGGGGCTTAGCCCACTGTAGGTGGTGCNATCCCTAGATGGGCCTGGATGGTATANGAAAGGTAGCTGAACACGAGCCTGAAGCAAGCCAGTAAGCAGCATTCCTCCACTGTCTGCTTCAGTTCCTGCCTTCAGGTCCCCGCCTGAGTTCCTGTCTTGGCTTCCACTGATTACAAACTGTGGCCTGTAAGCTGACACAAAGCACTTACTCCCCTAAGCTGGCTTCTGTCAGTGCTTTATCACAACAAAAATGCAAAGTAGAATAAATGGGGCCACAAAGCTATAAGGTAACCCCACAGCCTGTGCTCTCACCAGCTCAGCTATGAATCAGAGTTGTCACATTCCCTGGGAAAATCACCTGCCTTCTCTTCTTGGCAAGAAAGCCCAGAGGATCAACACAGAATACTCTTGGTTTGTGTTTTAATGTCCCCTCCGCTTTCCCAGAAGGCAATGACAGGATGGCCGGGGTGAACACACTGTGTCACTTGAGAAGATGTGGTAGAGGCTCCTTGTTCTCTGCTGTTTGCTGATACAATNCAAGCACTGACTAAACCTGTCTCAAAATAGTTTTACAGATTGATCAGGGAGCCATGTGCCATGGTGAAGTGACATTAGGCCAGCCCTACCTGTCACAGCTCACCTGTCCAGGCTGTGAACCTTCCTCTGTAAAACAAGTGGCATCATTCCTGTCACACGAGGTTGTTGTTAAAGTGAAACACTCAGTATTGTTCTGGGTAAAGCATGTGCCCTCAGTAATTATGAACTAACTGTTCGGTCATTGCTCAGTTCACCAGTTCTAGCAGGTAAAAATGGTTTTATCGTCTCTTATCTAAGATCTTGAAGGCAGGTGTTTTTAAAATTCCAACTGCAGAGCAGTTTAGAAAGGGAACTCTACCATGTGACTTCCTTGGTGGGGTCTGGGACAGTGCACCCCACAAAACACAGGGATGCCTGTACCAGAGGGGATTGTGCTTTACTGTGACAACAGTAGAGGTGATCAGATTGGTCCTGTCCAGTCTTATGGGGAGTGTGTTTGCCTGAGAGTACAAATGACTAGCTGATACATTCAGTAAACACACACATACACACACCCATGTACACCCACACTCATACAGGAGCACACATGCACACACATTCACACACATGCATGCACACATGCATGCACTCTCACATGAACACACACATGCACACACACATGCACACACATGTGCACACACATGCACACACACATGCATGCACTCTCAAATGAACATGCACATACACATGCACACACATGCACACACACATGCACACACACATGCATACACATGCACACACACATGCATGCACTCTCACATGAACACACACATGCACATACACATGTACACCCACACTCATACAGAAGCACACATGCACACACATTCACATACATGCACACACATGTGCACACACACATACACACACATACATACACATACACGCACACATGCATGCACTCTCACATGAACACACACATGCACACACATGCACACACACATGTGCACACACACATGCACACACACATGCATGCACTCTCACATGAACATGCACATACACATGCACACACACATACACATCTGCACATGCACACACATGTGCACACATGTGCACACACATGCACACACATGCACACATGCATGCACACATGCATGCACACATGCATACACTCTCACATGCACACACACATGCACATACACACATGTACACACATGTGCACATACACACACAAGTGGGCTCCTTTCCAGAACTACATTTCAGAATTTTGGACAAGCGATTATTGCTCTTAAACACAAGTTTCCTTGGCCATCGTGTCCTACTCCCGCCCCTGCCCTCATCTGTCTGCCCACTACCCTCCTCATCTCTCTCCACACTGGAGTCAACCCCCCCACGTCTATCTCCACACTGGAGTGAACCTCCCCAATCTATCTCTGCACTGGAATGAATCCCCCCCTCTATTCTCACTGGAGTGAACCTCCTTTCACCCCCACAAGGACCCCTCATCCTTGCATGCCCAGTGTCTGGAGGAACAGCTCCCCATGCCTCCTATTGGCCTTCAGGCTTGACACGTTGCTGCCTTCAGTGGCTACCAGGCTCCGCTCCTCTGGGAATCTCGTCTCTTTGGCCCTCAACACTCAGGTCTGTTGCAGGGGCTTTCTGCTCTCTAATCCCTCCCTAGATGTCTGCACTCATCGGCAGTGTCGTCATTTTTGCTATCCTAGTGAGTTACCCGTCTTGGCTGACTTCCATGTGCCCGTAGGCCAAGTTGTCCTCAGGGATACACAGATTGTCCTCTACCCTTCAAAAATTCCCTGGTGCTTTCAGGAAGCTGCTGTCTGTCCAACCAGCACTTAAACACCCGCAAGCCACCTGGCTTCATGTCCCCTACTCCCATATATGAGGACTTGCTATCAACCACAGGCCCCATGAACCTGTCGGTGTCTGTGCCTTGAACTCTGCCTAGATTTCCTTTTATGTAGTTAGTGGTAACTCATCCTCCAAGGATGAGACCAGATTGCTTTCTCTCTTAAAGAAGGCTTTGAATATTCTAGCACAAAGTGTGCTGGGAACTCCTGCTACATTGCCACCAAGGCCCTTTCCTTATTGTCTGCTCATACCCCAGCTCCTCTGTCCAACCTTTGGGGAAAGGCTGGCAAATATCAGGGCCATGAACCCAGTCCTAGAACCCAGTCCTGCCTCTCACATTTCCTAATTAGGCCCAGCCTCTCTACAAGCCTCTGTTTCCTCTTCTATAAAGTAGAGGGATGGAAATGACCTTTTCCATCAGGTTGTCTTTAGAACACTTGGCTACTTTGCTGTACAAAACAATCCTCTGGCAGTGCCTGGGTATGGAGTGTGTGACAAATGTTTGAAATTAGTTTCATGATTTTTAACATTCTGTGCCTCACCAGCCCCAGCAGAGGGAACAGCTNGGCCATTGCTCAACTCCTCCAGGATCGTGATGGCCTCTCACACTGTGTGCAATGGGCATTTGTCGAATGAGATTCTTAGACTGTCACACTCTACCTCAGGATTTAGTTGCTTCAAGTCCTTTCTGAAGTAAAGCTATAAATAAAACATGTAGCCAAAGACAAATCTGGTTCATAGACATAATCTTTTTGGGCAAACATACCAATCTTGAGTCAATATATCTGTTTATTTGAATAGCTAAACCCATATACAAATGTCTGTATCTGAGCTACTGAGGAATAGCAGCATGAGGGATAAGGGGAATCCATCAGTCTGGAGCAGAGAGAAGGGCCATCTGGCAGAGGCAATGAGAAGCTTCATTAAGGTCTGTTGAGCCCCAAATACTAGGTCATTAACAGAGGGATTTGTTTTGAGCCCTGGAGAGCTGTAAGTATGCATAATTGTACTGTGTAACCCAACTGAACCATCGCCTCATCTGAGTGCTCTGCTGCCTCTCCAGATGCTGTTCCAGATGTTGTCCTGTGTCCAAAAGCCTCTGCAGAGTCAAAATTTGCTACCTCAGCTGAAGGCATTCTTTCAGCCATGCTAGGGTAGTCAGGTGTCCCTGACTGGGACCATTAGTGAGATGCAGGGTTCATCATCGATGGCTGACTTTGCTGGGCCACCCCAGACCAACTCAGGGACACTGCATGTGATTGTTTTACCTTAAAGGGCTGGCAACTGACCAGAGAAGAGTGACCCCCTTGGTGATTGTGAGCCACCTGATGGAGATCCATCCTGTCCAGATGTCTGGGTGCCTCATAGGACGAGGCAGGGGAATAAAGGCCTTTTCTTTCCCAGCATCCAATGGCTTTGTGGCAGATTTCTGTCACCAACCTGCAGAGCTTGACTAGAACACCTCTTACAGTGAGGGAGAGAATGGCAGCCGAGCTGAGAACTGAAGCAGTACAGACACCCAGACAGAAAGAAGCATGGCCCATGATCAGAATCAACCGGAAGTCACAGGGCTCCTGGGCATGCAGTTGAGTGGCAGGTAGTCAGAAGAAAGCTGCTCCGGCCTGGATGTAGTGGGCACTTCGAGGACAGCTCAGGGTCCTGAGCTGGACACAATGAAGATCCAAATGTGTAGTCTTAGGTGTGGGACTTTTACTGGGGTCTTTCCCAATATGTAATCCATTCCTGATAGGACCCCTGTTTCTTTGGGGTGGGGACTTATCACATCCCACAGTATGCAGTATGTAGTCATATGGAGGACACATTCCAGGACATGTGTCCACAAACCTCACAGCACTTACTCTGAGCATGCAAGCACAGCATAGCCTTTCAGAAAAATGTCCTTTCTGCTGAAGTTTGCTAAGATGTGTTTATTGGCCGTTAGCTGGAGAACCCCAAAGCAAATCCTGACCAACTATTTGACATTAGCTTTCCAATCCTTCTAGTCCTTCTTCCCCAGAAAGCAACCAGGCATTGAAGGACATTTCCCAGAGACTTAGAGAGGAGGGAAAGACTTCCATTAACAAGCCAGCCAGGGCACCGGCTGTGGGCAGTTTGAGTCACACAGTCTGTTGGCTGGTGGCCCCAGGGAGCTGCTCTGGCTGGCTGAGGCCTCATGGGAAGATGCAGGCTGAACTGACCAGACCATGAACTAAATATCCTAACTATTCATGCCTGGGGTTGGAAACCTTTTCTGAAGTTTACTGAAAAGTTGTAAACTTCGATGTCAGAGCCACACGCACTGNTACCCTCAGCACCCCATGCTCAAGCTATTGGAGCTGCTTGATTCTGTTCTGACGCCCGTGTCATTTGAGGGCTGCTGTGTGCTGAGGCCCCCTCCAAGCCTTCTCCTTGGTTTTCAATAGTAAATGTGTGTCTGCCTGTTATGTCCATCTTCTGATTTTCAATTGGCTTGAAACCAGGAAATAAGTAAAGAGGGCATTGCTGTGGGTAAGGGATGGCCACAGTACATCCCTGTGCCACAGTGTCTTGTGTTCTGAAATAGTTTGCCAGTCAGCAACGGCCTCCAATCCTGGGAGACGTAAATGTGCTCTCAGTTTTCACTTCACTTCCTTGGTGGCTCCCCTACCTGCTAGGACTGACTCACAGACCAAGTGACAAGTGGGAATTCTGAGCCCAGTTCTCAAGTGCTGACATCATCACAGCCCTGTCATTCAGGAACCATGGTGTTCTACCCAGGCTGGTGTTGGGCAGGCTCAGCAGAGCCTGTTCTTGTGAGGGAGGAGGTGTAGAAAGCCTAACAGTTAGCTTGGTTACATAACATACCATCTAGAGTCTAGATTTAAATAGCTTGTTTCTGTATGACTCACTGGATTAGAAATTAGGCCCAGACTCCATTGGGGTAGCTTATTTCTGTTCTACTTTTTGCCACCTGGGAACTTCGGCTGGGGTGCCGGGAGAAGACNGAAGGTGGGTTGTGTGTGTTCCCCNTCTGTCCTCCCCCAGGAAGCCAACACGGGCTTNCCATGGACAAGACACCAGCTTCCAAGTCAGTGGAAGCTGCCTGATTGCTTGGTACCTTTGTTCAGAATTCCCAGGATGTAATTTCTGCTATGTTCTGCCAATCAGAGTGAGGTACAGGACCAGTGCTGACTAGGAGCTGGGGCAGACTGCCTCTTGGAAGCTGCAGAGATTTGGGCCATATTCAATTGACCACAGCAGGAACCCCAAACACATTACTTTGATAAAAAGACTAATTAAGCACGAAGTTTTCTGATTTTGGAGTACTCATCATTCTGATTGGTGCTTTTGAATCGCCAAGTGCATTCATATTATTTCATTTACCCATAAGACAAACTTGTGAAGTGTGTCACTTCCCATTTTCAGATGACAGCCAGAAGCTCACTTACTCAGGGTCCCAGCTGCAAGGGGACCTTGAATCCTGTGTTTGTTCCCTAGGTTGTGTTGATAAAGAATTCCATTTACTTCCAGAAAGACTGCTTTGCTTAATTGTAGTTAGGTTTGAGATCAGAAGAGAAGCCCCCTCCCCCACCTCTCAACTGGCGCCTGCTAGCTCAGAGCTATCTATTGTTCGGAAGACACGTGCTTCTAGCCATGNTTACAAATTCCAGCCAAGCTTCCTGGGAGTCTCTTTCCTAGCAGTGGAGCATGTATACCATCTCTCCTCACAGGAGAGGGCAGACAGACTCATCTCACTAACAAAACGGAGCAGCTGAGAGATGAGGGGTATAGCCTCCAAGTCTATATGTTTTGAGATCCTTCCCTTCAGAAATGCCTTTCATCTGGCTGTCTCATCAAATGGGGCATGTATGTTGTCCCTCTGGAACCCAACTGGAAGTCTCATGTTTAGCTGGAAGCATATTTGAACCATGAAAAACTCAACTGAGGAAAGAAGGAAGGCAGGTAGGAGAGAGGGAGGGGCAGAGCAAACTTGAGCTTGAGAATTTATTAAACTTCTTTAAAAATAAAATATACATTAATTATATGGAGCTGACCTCCATATAAGCAAAAAAGGACTCCAAGGATGTGAAGAGGGGTTGGAGATTATTGTTGCTGGAGTCTATCTTAAAACCATGATGTCNATAGCATCACTTTCATGTTTAAAGCTTCATTTTGTCATAGACGCCAGAGAATNNTCAGCTATGGCTCTGAGGAAATTACTAATCTGTGCACCATGCCCCATATGGCGCTTAGTGGGATGCAGTCACTTGCATGGCTCAAGGTTTTACATTTCACCAGATGAAGGACTCTTATGAAGGNTTTCTCTTCTTATCCCCAACTTTGTGCAGCAGCCAAGGAAAATTTTCCAATATTTGAGTTAGGAAACTGAATTAACTGGCTGATCTAAGTCACAATCCGGTCATCAGACTGTACTTGTGTGTGGCTACTGCCCCTATCACACTGTTGCTTTTTAGAAATAACATGCTGATTTGCTGATTATTTTATAGATATAAATATGCATATGATGATAAATGGAAACAAAACATTTCTAAGTTCTTTCCACCCAGAAACAATCAGTAGGAAATCTGTCTTCTTTTTCTAAGACTGATATAGTTTCAAATGTGGACAGAATTTTATCTGATGTCTTGGTGTATAAACAGATCAAGAGGATTTTCCCAACTTATTCCAAAGTCTTGGAAAGCACAGCTATAGTAGATCATATGCATATTATAGAATTCGTTTCATCAGTCCCTATTGTGTGACGCTTCTGTAAAGTAATTTTTGATATCCTAAGTAACAACAGTGTGAAAAAATTGCATGTAAGTCTTTTAGATTACTGTGTTCAAGGCAGATTTATGAGATTAGAGGGTCAAAGGCCATTCTGATTGTTAAGGTATTTAACATTTCCTGCATAATAAATACCCCCATTGAGTTCAAGTGAAACACACTACAATAAAACATTGTTATTTAACAACAGAGTTATTTTCATTTTTTGAGACGGTCTTTAGGTCAGATTGGCCTTGGCCTCTCTGTATGCCAAGGATGTCCTTGAACTTCTGACCTTTCTTCCTCTTCTTCCTGAGTGCCACTAAGCCTGGTTTATACAGTGTTGGAGGACAAACCCAGGACCTGTGTACAGTAAGCACACTACCTACCCAACGGAGCTCGACCCCCAGCCTAAACAGAGAATTCGAAGTGGAAAGCCGAGAGCAAACACTCAATCACTGTGGCGCTGTCTCTTGACAGGCCCTCTGTGGGCCATGCTGATAACGTTTAAACTGCCTCTAACCTCTGCGTGTTTGTTCTAGAGCTTGGCCACCTCAGACAATTGAGGTGGATCATTTACTGCTCCCAAGGCACGTTTTCTGTTCTTGATGGTTCTGTGCTCGCTGCTTTGTTAGACATGACTGAAAATTGTGCTTACTTGGGGAGTAATTGTTGCCTTACCTTCGCTACAGCAAAAAGTCAGTCATAGTTTACCCTAGGATTTTGAACTACATGCTTTAGGCTTTTTGAAAGAGAGAAAATTCCTGTCTAGATGAAGCAAAGCAAANTGAGCAGAGGAGACACAGCTCCTTGACAAGGGCTGCTCTATAGTTTGCAACACTGGGTGCCAAGTCTGCCTTTCCTTTCTCTCAATACTTCTCATTCCAGGGCTATTTCTTTTATAGTCTTTATTTTTTTGAAACTGTAATATAATTACATCATTTCGCCCTTTCCTTCCTCCAATGCCTCCCTCGCTCCTTCCCCACCCACTCTCTCTAAAATTCACGGCCTCTTTTTCTTTGATTGTTGTTACATATTGTGGTGGTTTGAGAGAAAATGGCCCCCAAAGGGAGTGGCGCTATTAGGAGGTGTGGCCTTGTTGAAGTTGGTGTGGCCTTGTTGGAGGAAGTGTGTCACTATGGGGGTGGTTTTGAGGTCTCTTTTGCTCAAGCTTTACTCAGTGTGACACTCAAATCACTTCCTGTTGACTGTAAGATGTAGCACTCTCAGCTTCTTCTCCAGCACCATGTCTGCCTACACACCAACACGTCCCACCATGATGCTGATGGACTGAACCTCTGAACTGTAACTGAGCCACCCCGATTAAATGTTTTCCTTTATAAGAGTTGCCATGATCATGGTGTCTCTTCACAGCAATAGAAACCCTAACTAAGACACACACACACANAGACACACACACACACACACACACACACACACACACACACACACTCACTCATTTATATACATTCCTAAGTACGTAAATACAACCTCCTTAATCCATATAATGTCACCTGTATGTGGTTCCCACTTGGCTATCCAATACCAAGTGATGAGCCCTGAGGTCATACACATCCAGAAATACTTTTTATGGAAGTTCTAGAAGAGTAGCAAGCTATGGTCTAGACTTGGCAGAGTATGAAGATACACACAGAGCTCATGTGCTGAGGACTCAAAGACCATGGTGTCTGTTAGCTTTCAATTACAGCGGTGACAATGCTGGGGGAAAAATCAGAACAATGAAATAGTTTTGCTCATGGTTTAGGTTTCAGCCTGTGGTTGGCTGGCTCTGCTGCTTCACTGAAGTCCTGGATTGGTTTCCCTATGAAAGCTGACTGATTAATGAATTAAAATTGCTCCCTCTTTTTCAGATTTCTGATTTGGCCAAAATGTGGCACATTTTTCTATTAATGTTTGGTGAATTTGTGAGTAAAGCCATTGATCTCTGGAGATTTTCTTTGCAAGAAGGTTGTAGGTTATTAATTAAATGTCCACAGTAGTTATAAGATTATGCAACCTACTATTTCTTCCTGCTTCTGTTTTTTAAAAAATGAGTAAAATTTTGCTAGAAAGAGTCCAATTCCTCTAAAATTTCAATTTCACTAGCATAAAGTTTTCATAATACCTTTTACCTTTAAATGTTTTCATGATACAAAGATACACTTTGTTTTCTGTTATTAAGATCTCAGTTAATTTCTACTGGAGTTTTATCAGTTTTATTAGTTATTACTAAATATTGACTTTATCCCCTCTACTGTGTATCTCACTAATTTCTAATCCTATTTTTATGATTTTTTTTTTCACCATTGCTCCTTGTCTTTCCACGTAGACCTGAAAAGCTTACCCAACATGGATGAGGGCTTCCTCACTGCATAGAGCGAGCCCCTGCTGAAGTCTTTTCCAGCCCCTATATTCCGTAGCCCTGCCCTCTGGCCATGCCGGGATTCGGGGAAGAGAGCAGCTGGATACCCTAGGGCCTACTGTGCACCTCTATTCCAGGGTGTAAACTGTCAACCAGGCCAACTGGGATGATCTTTTGCAAGGCAGGGGCACAGTTGAACTCCCCAAGACGGCCGTTGCTTGGCCCAGAGGACAGTCACTCATGACACATGGAAGAAGAATTTCAAGCAGAGAGGAATTTCAGCTTTCCTCCATGATTTCAAAGGAACAACTTTTAGGAGATTTGAAGTATGCAGGAAGTTCCTTCAGGGAGTCAGTAGTAACTGCACACGCCACACTGCCACAAAGTTGATGCTGAGACCTAACATTCTCCCTGGCTCAAGGATAGAATGCCTGCTGTCATCCCTTCTATTTGGTATTACATAGGATACAATAAAGCAAGAAAAGGAGATTTAAAAATGTAAGGATTAGAATGGGTGAGAAAACTGTCATTATTTGAACATGGTATATTTGTGGAATGAACAAAAATATCTCCCAATAACATTTGCTGCAGGTACTGTGGCATCAGAAATTTCAAGCGCCCTATTAAAGTTCATGACACCAGGCATGACTACTCCCTGAAAGACACACAGTGCCACTAGAGGAAACTTCAAGGTGTACAGGTGATGGATGTATGCATTCATCCATAGACTGCAGGACGGTTTCATGTCCTTTAGTTGGCCTTGGGCATCAGTCACTCCAGAAGCCCTTCTCAGAAAGTCTGGGGTTAATTCTGTGTGTGAAAACCACAGGAAGATAACAGCACACGTCCATCAGACCAGTAAAGCTGAGAAGACTGACAGTGCCAGGCATTGAGCAGGGATGTGAGGAGGCAAAAGCTGGAGAGACTTTGTCACTGTTAAAATGGAGCATGTGCATTCTGCATGAACAACCGGACTCCTAGGTCATTCTCCTCCCACCCCTGCCACACACATCCAGTTAACGACTGCANAAGTGTGTTAAAAGGCATGGTTTCCTAGGACATTTTTCACAAAAACCTCCAAATTACAAGTGACCCAAATATCCATAAAGTATCCATGGATTTGCATAACAAAATATAATCCAAGCTGAAAAGCAGTGGACTTAAACCTACAGGCAGAAGCACAGATGGATCAGATATAAAACGGAGCTAAAGAATATAGACACAAAATAATGTGTGTTAAATAATTCCTGTTCAAAGCAGAAAAAAATGTAGCCTGTGGGAATGGTACAAGGAGAGAAGCTCCCTGCTATAGAGACAATATAACANTAAGTGAGAGATATCAAGCAGCGGGCCTCAGGAGGGATTGCTCAGGAGAGACTGACCACAGTCTTCCTGAGAGTGACAGCCATCTCAACTGAACATTAAAATATGAACACATACAGAAACTAAAATATAAAGAGTTACAGCATGCAATTAAAGCCAATGTTAGATTTATAGCTATAAATACAACCACTGAAAAGAAAATAGAGTGGCAGTGTGCAGCTGTGTTACGGTGCCTGTCTGAAACACCTGATGGTCTAATAAAGAGCTGAGTGGCCAATAGTGAGGCAGGAGAAAGGATAGGCAGGGCTGGCAGGCAGAGAGAATATTTAGGAGAAATCTGGGAAGAAAAAAGAAGTAGCCAGAGGAGGACGAGGACTCCAAGGGCCAGCCATCCAGCTACACAGCAAGCCACAGAGTAAGGGTAAAATTTACAGAACTAAGAGAACGGGAGAAGACTGGATAATTTAAAGTTAAAGAAAGGAAGACTGGATAATTNAAAGTTAATGAAAGCTGGCTAGCAAGCCAAGCTAAGGATGGACATTCACAAGTAATAACAAGCCTCCGTATATGATTTATTTGGGAGCTGGGTGGTGGATCCCCAAAAGAGTAAAAAACAACCAACAACATTGATTTCTTTTTNAAAAGAGTGAGGGATGATGAAGAAAAAGAAAATCATAAAAGTAGGATTAAAAATTAGTGAGGTATATAGTAGAGGGGATAAAGTCAATATTTATTTTAACAACTAATAAGCTCCAACTGATAAAACTCCAGCAGAAATTAACTGAGATCTTAATAACAGAACATAAGGTATGCCTTCNTATTATGCAAACAATTAAATGAAATTAAATTATGAAAACTTCATGCTAATGAAATTGAAATTTTAGAAGAATTGGACTCTTTCTAACAAAATTTTACCCATTTAAAAAAAAACAGAACCAGGAAGAAATAGTAAGTTGCATAATCTTATAACTACTATGGATATTTAATTAATAACCTACAACATTCTTGCAAAGAAAATCTCCAGAGATCAACAGCTTTACTCACAAATTCACTAAACATTAATAAAAAAATGTGCCCCATTTTGGCCAAATCAGAAATCTGAAAAAGAAGGGGCAGTTTTAATTCATTAATCAGTCAGCTTTCATAGGGAACCAATCCAGGACCTTCGGTGAAGCAGATGCTGGAAGCCAGGCCCACAGGAGTTGGCCTTGAAAGGTAGTCCAGCAATCTATAAAACAGGTTCACCCATCACAAACAGTAGCCACTTAATTCTCCAAATGCAATTCCATTCAACATTTAAAAATCAATGGGGTTGACTACATCAAAAGAATAAATAAATTTATGTGAGCGCCTCCAGGTACATTTTGAAAAACTAAAAGTAAAACCCACTAGTAATTTTCAGAACTCTTAGCAAACTAGACTTTGAAAGGAACAAGGCATATAGAAAATGAACTTACTGTGGAATGGGTAAAAGCTTCCTNTGAAGGCCAAGAACAAGATGCTCTTGAGACCACTTCTGTTTAACCTTGAAAGGCAGGGTTTACTAAGGCAGTGCCATACAAAACAGAGGACAGCAGAGAGTTGTGAGGACCAAGGATACATGACACATTAGCAAGGGAATTGCTGGATTAAAGTCAATGTGGAGGAAATACATTTGTATCTACCAGGAACATTTAGGGTATATCACATAAGATATAAGCCTTTGTCATTGAGCATCCGAAATACCAAATACCTAAAAAGGTTTCTGCAGATAAGCAATACCTTATTCAGAACTGACAGGGAACTCAATTCAAGGAGAACCGTAGTGCATGGTCATGAGAGCTGTTATAAAGGTGTCTTTTCACTAAGTGTACCTGTAAATTCAACAGCTCCATATCAGTATCCCATCAATAGTTCTTATTGTGGACCCTGAGTTAGTGCCACGGTGCATATGAAAATCCAAAGCATCGATAATAACTAAGATACTCTTGAAAGAAAAGAACAAAACTGTTCAAAAACTTCCTTCCAGACACCAAGACTTTATGGGGTTGAATCAAAGTGCAAATAGGTATGGGAACAGAAATTTGGCCAATTACACTATGTAAATGTAGCAGTTTTAGGTGGAACTGATAGAATTATTATAGAAATAATGGTAATTAAAGGTAAATTCAAGCTTAAACCTCTCTCCCTCCATCTCTCTCTTTCTCTTTCATTTTGTTTTGAGAGACACTGTCTTANGTGGTCCCACTGGCCTTGCATTTGCTGTGTGGCATGAAGCTGAAGACACCTTGCACTCTTGGCTTCCAACTTCCAAGGGCTAGCATTACACAGTGTGCTTTGTCCACAAGTGGACATTATACATGTCTGCTTTGCCCAGGTAAGAGAAGAAAATGTCAGCAGTAGCTGGGATCTGTCACTACCAGGAGGGAAAATTTATTATAAAAATACTTTAGTGAGAAAACTATTTGGGAACAGATATTATGATTGTTTTCATATATATATATATGTATATATATATGAATCTCTAATGATTCTAATGACACACACACATATATATGATCTTTTGGTGTGGTTTTTAGAGTATATATATATTATGTGTGTATATGTATATAAAATCTCTGGATATGAACTTTATATAATGATTTTCTTTTAAAATCATAGCCATTTTTTCCTCCCTAAGTCTTTTGTATACCTGTAGGAGAATGGTTTGTAGGCTTAGTCAGTATCTAATTAGGAAAGATATGTATCAAATTTTTTTCCTGAGGGACAAAGAGAATTTTCAGTCTTATAACCTACATTGTGGAGAAAAACATTGATTTGAATGTTTCTTGTGGAGTTCTTTGAGTCCTTATTTTGATTTCTCTCCAGAATCTCACCCCACCCCCATGCTACCATTTTCATTTGTTATTATCTTCCCATAGAATTTTCAAGAGAAAATAACCCTGCAATTACATGTTGTGGCTGTTCAATAATTGCAAGCACGGTGCTTGAATGCCTCACACAGTGAGCTGGTACAAAGACGAGCCTCTGTCAGGTCATCTCGGCTGCAGATATTTGTCATCAGAAGGATGTAAATATAGTCATCTGGGAAAATGTTCTTTTGGGAAAAAAATCAAATTCAAAGGATGTTGAATGAGAGTGGCCAGAATCTCACAGTCTAGAAACTGACCAGCAAATGGGAACACGAGAAGACA
Organism: Neotoma lepida; assembly: GCA_001675575.1. Classification (NCBI taxonomy): domain Eukaryota; kingdom Metazoa; phylum Chordata; class Mammalia; order Rodentia; family Cricetidae; genus Neotoma; species Neotoma lepida. Next base: position 46,905 of record LZPO01017592.1, on the reverse strand, counting down.
TGGAAGCAGCATTTAGTTAATGTTGAAATGAAAGAGACTTATGGGAAGGTGCCGCAAGCTGCAAAAATATATAAAGTGGGATTTCAGCTGATTGTGACGAAGCTGTACCTGGANNANNCNANGGNCNNNCNNNNGNNAANNCNNNGNNNNANGNNNCNTNG